>CM071572.1:38218516-38367537 GCA_036426205.1 Ascaphus truei
GGCAGAGTCCTGACTCTGAGAGCAGGTTCGAGGAGGTGGAGGGGTGGCGGTGAGCGACTTGCGGCCAGGGGGGGGGGGGGGAAAGAAGCGGCACGCGGCCCAAGGGGGTGGGGGGGGTAGAGGTAAGCGGTCGCGGAGGAGGGGAGAAGCGGCTCACGGCCAGGAGGGGGGGCGGGGGGAGGAGAAGTGGCTCGCGGTCCACGGCCGGGAGAGCGGCTCGCGGGAGAGGAGGGGGCAAGCTGGCTCGCGGGGGGGAGGGAGAGAAGTTGCTCGCGGCCAGAAGGTAGGGGGGGGGAGAAGCGCCCACGGCCGGGAAGCGGCTCGCGGGAGAGGAGGGGGCAAGCGGGCTCAGGAGGGAGGAGGACGGGGAAAGCCACCACGGGCCGCACAATGAGTGGAGGCGGGCCGCATGCGGCCCGCGGGCCGCGTGTTGTGCAGCCTTGTATGTGTATTCCATAAAGGTATGGCAGCCTTGTATGTGTATTCCATAAAGGTAAACTACGGAGTTATCGGGAACTATGTATTAAAGCCAACTCCAAAGATATATCTATATTTAAATATCTCCAAATTAGACATTTTCTCCATAAACTATCAAGGAATCTGGACTTCCCAGAACTATCCAATTTTGAAGGTACTTACCAGAAAGGTTTAATAACCACAATACATACAGGAATCGATGCAGCAGGAAACACTCCAGATCATAGCTACAGTATATTACTAAGTGGGCCAGTGACCAAAGCGTGGAAATCGATAGAGAAGATTGGAGTAATATATGGGAAAATGTGGCTAAAACATTCATGTGCACTGTAACTAAAGAGAACATATATAAAATGATATACCAGTAAATTATATACCAGTGGTACCTCACCCCAAAGAGGCTCAAACAGATTTACCCCGAAACCTCTGACCAGTGCTGGAGTGGCTGTGGACTAGTCGGAGATATGGTCCACATCTGGTGGTACTGCCCAAATATACAAACATATTGGACTACTATTCAGGAAATTATAGACTCAGTAACTGGTCAAGAGATCCCCTTAGCTCCACTGACCTATTTACTGGCGAAGCGAAGAGAGGAGGAGAATTATACAATGAGACGCCTGGTCTCCGATATCTTAACAGCTGCCACATGCTCAATAGCTGCTGTCTGGAAAAGACCACTTCCCCCCTCCGGACTAACAGTAGAAAGAAGGATTGACAGTGTAATGTTGATGGAGAGACTCACCACTTTCCTTAAACATTCTACTGATAGATTTGACAAAACTTGGGTCCTTTGGCTTAATGAATAAATAATCATCAGCAAGAACTGGATGGTCGTATCTGATCTGCCTGGGAATTTAAACAATTTTGAATTTACACTTAAACTAAATCAAAATTACAATTCTTCAAATGTTTAAGACGCAGGAGACTGAACTACAAAATTTAGTCGGAAATAAAGTTGAGATGGTGCCGCTCCCCCTTCTCCCTTTCCCCCTCCCAGAACACTTTTCTTTAACTTTAAATTTAAATTTAATTTAATTTTTTTAATTATTATTATATAGTTGTATTAAACATTGTAATATAACGTACTGGTCTACGTTACTGTTTTATGATGTCGTTTTATATCTTGTTATCTTGCAATGTGAAAAAAATCAATAACAATTATTTGAAACAAAAAAGCAACGTGAACAGTGATAACCTCCCCCCCTCCCCCCTTCCCCTACCAGGCAAATATGCCATGTATGTGTACGTCTATCATACCAGGCACTATATGTAGGTCGACAGCGTACCACATATTGTACGTCTATCATACAGGCACATATGAGTAGGTACGTCTATCATACCAGGCACATATGAGTAGGTACGTCTATCATACCAGGCACATATGAGTAGGTACGTCTATCATACCAGGCACATATGAGTTGGTACGTCTATCATGTATTATCTATTTGAATTTACCTAAGAGTAACCCAACTCATGAGTAGCCCTACTCATCAGGCAAGTTCCACAATAATAATGCTGTTATGCCCCAAGAAACTGTATTCCCATAATGTTACACGATTCCAGAGGATAAGGTACCTTGGCGGTTATAGAGCTGGCCTAGCCCGCATGGGTGGCTACAGCTATTGACCGGGGGGTGCGGCCCCCCCCCCAGCTAGGCTGTTGGTCGCGTGCGCGATCAGGGAAGGCAGTTGGGGTGGTTAGTTTTAAAATAGAGCCAAGGAACAAGCAACTGTCACTTGTTCCTTGGCGTTCAACAGTCAGACCCGTGTCCCACCCTTGTTTTTTTTTTTTTTTTCTCAGGGACCCATGTCCCACCCTTGTTTTTTCCAGGGACCCATGTCCCACCCTTGCTTTTTCCAGGGACCCATGTCCCACACCTGTTTTTGTGGGGACCCATGTCCAACACTTGTTTTTTGTGGGGACCAATGTCCCACACCTGTTTTTGTGGAAACCCATGTCCCACCCCTGTTTTTTCCAGGGACCCATGTCCCACACCTGTTTTCGTGGGGACCCATGTCCAACACTTGTTTTTGTGGGGACCCATGTCCCACACCTGTTTTTGTGGAGACCCATGTCCCACCCCTGTTTTTTCCAGGGGCCCATGTCCCACACCTGTTTTTGTGGGGACCCATGTCCAACACTTGTTTTTCCAGGGACCAATGTCCCACACCTGTTCATGTGGGAACCCATCTCCCAGGCTCCTCCCAAAAGTCACCCAGCCTTCAACCAAATAGGCTGTGATTTCCAAAAACTCCGCCATGACATACCCTTCTGCACCACCAACGCTTCCCGTGCTCCATAACTAGGACCCCCTTCATCACTTGATGATGGCCACGCCTCAGCGCAGGTAGCATGGGAACCGCCCTGTCCTCTCGCGTTTTCACGACTGCCCAAACTTCCTTGATCACTTCCAGCTTTCAGCACTAGTGCACACATCTGCTTCTAAAACCATCCTTCCTCATGGTTGTGTGCCTCCGCCAAAAGCTGCATGGTGCTGACCTGAAAGGACATCGCTACTAGCGCTGAATTTATCCAATGGCTCGTCAAACACTGGTTTAATTCCACCACCTAAATCCTGCCAGCAAACTACTCTTGAACTCTTGCCTGGCCGATCTTTCCACGAAAACCAGTTCACTTGAATAGACTTAGAAACCGCCTGAATAAAGCTTTTTTTTTTTTTTTTTTTTTTGTTTTTTTTTTAAGTATGGTGTCACCCACCGACACGAAAAACCTTAGATGGCTTCCATTAACCACAACCAAGACCAACCTCAAAAGGCGTGTTTTTTTTTTTTTTTTTTTTTAATATATTATTTTAGTTATTTAATTTTTTTTTTTTTTTTTTTTTTTAAATGGAACAGCCCCACTGACCGCCCCCCACTGTTTTAAAGAGTGGAAGAAAAAGGGGGGGAAGGAAGAGGGCCAATATCTCCCCATGGGAGGGAGGAGGAGGGGGGGGCAAAAGCCACCCATTCCAGCCAAACCACCAACAGCCCCCTCCCCCAGCCGTAACAACCGCCTTGCCCCAGCCCCCCCAAAAAAAACCCCACCCCCTGATCATCGTCAGGAGGCGGAACAACATGACACTCATGTTTGCAAATACTTCCCTTGCCATTAGCCCAAAGCACGGCTAAGCGTGGGCTGGCGGAGCCTCTCTTCCCCCCGCAGCCACACAAGCGGCCACAATAGGAGGACAGGAACAGGGCTCACAAACGGCGCCAAGCACAAAACCTCCTCCTGCACGCCGATGCGCCCTCCTACACGCATCAGCCCAGGTAGGAGTCACTCTCCTCGTCCTTCTCCCTCCCCCCCCGCGTTGCCACCAATAAAACAGCGCGAAAACGAAAGGCAGGACAAAAACTATCCCTACTTGCAATCCCCCCCACCCTCCCCCCGAGCACCGGCAAAACCGGCCAAAAACAAAACACACGCGGGGGGGGGGGGAAGAGGTCCCTCACCACAGGAGGAAGGGAGGTCCCACGCAGGCAAAAAACAACAGCCTTACCTGCAATCACCCCCCCCCCCCGGGCACCCGGCAAAACCGGCAAAAAACAGGGGGGGAGGCGGAGGGTCCTCACCACGAAGAGGGGAGGGAAATCCCCACCCCGGGAGGGGGGGGGCCCAATCAAACCAATTTTAACCTACTAACGCAGGAGAGAGAGGAGAGTGTGTGTGAAAACTGTTGAACGCCAAGGAACAAGTCGGGAGGAAAGATCTCGAGGTAGACATTTTGCTGGGTCACCTGATGAGTTTGAGGGACAAGGGTTTAGCTGGTGGATCCATAGGGAGAAAGATGGGCGGTATATCGTCTTCCTTAGCTGAATGGTAGGGTTGATGGTCCAAGTGTTTTGTGGTAAGGAAGGTGCTAGCAGGCATGGTTAAGGGATAACTAGCAGGGATGGCAGAAGACCAGTGACGCCGGTAAGTAAGTTGGAAGGTTTGTTGCGGGCCACAGACGTGGTATGCTCTTCCAGTTTTGAGCGAGTACTTTTAAGGTCACATTCATCATAGCATCTTTTGCAGCTCTGCGAGCAGGTGAATGGTTTGTGTATCCAAGAAAGGAGGGGGTGGCTTGCAGCGGGCTGACGTAAGTTTAGGAGAAGGTTTGGTGAGGTGCTGTGGTACGGAGTCTAAAACGGATCAGAAAGGAAAGGGGCGTGGTCTTGTGAAGGGCTTGCTGGAAGTGTGGTGTGCCCAGTAAAAGCGTTGGAAGATTATTTGGCCATTAAGCCAGAACAAGGGGGTCACTTTAGTGCACAAGAACGGGGGGGCATTGTCAAGGTTTCAATATTTGCGGGTTCTTCGGATGTGTCTCAAGCAGCAAGGGTTAGAAGGGGGGCAGTATGGAACGCATTCTTTTCGCATTGGGGCAGCGACGGAAGCAGCACGCTTGGGCTCGCGGGTAGCAAAAGATACGGAGGATTAGACGCGTGGAGTCAGACAGTTACCGGACATACATCAGGCCGGATTTGGTAGGGGAGAATGTTGCGATAGAGTAATCAATTACTGTTGTTTTTCTTTTTCCACCATGTTTTTTGCCTCCTCGATTTCGTGGTAATTTGGATCGTGGTGGAGATTCAATGGTACACTGGGGGGGAAGAAGGGCGAATTCGCGCCCCTATGGAAAGAATTTAGGTTTGAGTATGGAGGCAGGTGGTGGAGGTAACGTGGTGGGGGATGGGAGGGATGCGGTGGGGACGTCTTTTTCCTCTGCCTAATTCTAGGGCCAGGGGTAGGAGGGACACCGGACATCAGTCATTATCATGTTGGGGGTAATGATGTGGCAAAATGCGGTCGATGATTTATTCCAGCAGATTAGCAAGATTTGGCGCGCATGTTAGCGTTTTGGCCAAAGGTGCAATTTTATGGTCCGAGATAATATGCAGGTTGGTTTGGAAAGGTGCGCGTATCCCGGGAGAGTTAACAAGACGAGAGAAGAGGTAATCAGGAAGGTGTGGGAATTCTTGGTTCAATGGGGGTGGGGTCATTCGTCACCCGCAGTTTAGTTTTTAATTGAGTGGATGGTTTAGGGAAGATGGGGTACAGTTGTCGGATGTGGGTGTGGATATGTTTAATAATGATTTACAGGAAGGTTTGGAAGAGGTCATAAGGGGTATGGCGGTACGGGTCTGATTTTAAGGGGTTAAACAGGCCCGTTGGTGGCGGGAGTTGGGGGGGGGTGGGTAGGTGCTTGTTCCCCAGAAGGTGGCTCGGGGCTGGTAAACGGGGGTTTGAAGCAAGGGGGCAGGTCACCGGGACGTACTTCCGGGGGCCCCCTTGCGTTGCACAGCTCTTGAGCATTCTGGCGTCGGACAGGTGGTACGCTATCCCATTTGTGTTAAAAAATAGCCGCGGCCTTTTACCTCCATATATGGTCCTCTTGTTATTTGTATGTCTTTATGTAGAGGGTTTTATGAGAGGGGGGGGGGAAGCTGCGCCTCCTTGGTATAGAGCTGGCCTAGCCACGATGGGTGGCTACAGATATTGACCGGGGGGTGCGGCCCCCCCCCCCAGTAGGCTGTTTGGTGCGCGTGCGCGATCAGGGAAGGCAGTTGGGTGGTTAGTTTTAAAATAGAGCCAAGGAACAAGCAACTGTCACTTGTTCCTTGGGCGTTCAACGTTTCCACCCACCATCCCTTTTGACTTGTTAAAAAAAAAAAAAAAATGTTTCCGTGTTAACATTTCTTTATTTTGGCAGATATATAAGAGTTATATATTCGAGACAGGAAGAAAAAGATAACGATGGAGGGGTCAGTGGACCAATTGCTTTTGCGGCGGCAGTTGGGGGGGGGGGTAGGTGCTTGTTCCCAGAAGTGGCTCAGGGTGGTTATCGGGGGGTTGAAGGAGGGGGTAGGTCACTGGGACGTACTTCGGGTGCCACCCTTTGCGTTGCCCAGCTCTGAGCATTCTGGCGCGGGACAGGTGGTACGCATCCCCATTTGTGTTAATAAATAAGGCCGCGGCCTTTTACCTCCATAAATGTGTCCTTGTTATTTGTGTCTTAAGTAGAGGGTTTTTATGAGAGGGGGGGGGGAAGCTCGCGCCTCCTTGGTCATACAAACTTGGGTAGCAAACTTAAATATTATCCTGACTGTCCAAATGACCCCTCCAAGCGAACCATTCAAAATATGATGAACAGGTCATATCCCCTGGCAGAACCAATTAGTTAACAGTTTGATAAAACTTAAAATTAACATTGACGTCATGGGAAGTTTCCGTGCGATAGCACCCTGATCGGCACTATCACAGTTTAATGAATAACCGTTATAGTGAAGTCAGGAGTTAAGAACAGTGGCAACCTGTGTGTACCAACAACTCTTGAAAGTGCAAATGGTAGTAGGCTTCCCATACATAGATCTGCAGGGAAACTGTGATGGAGCTGCTGGAGATGGGGAAACTTTTTTGCCAAAAATGCTAAATCATCTTGAAAATGCAAATTATTTATTTGCATTTTCAAGTGTCCTCAAAATTACGGGAGTTTGAAAATAACCATCACTCGTGTTTAAAAAATAAATAATATGCGGGTGGAAAAAATGGGATAAATAGAGTGGGGGAAAGGGGCAGAGTTTTTTTTTCTATTACAAAAAACAGTGAAATTAGTTTGTATTAAAAATATGGCTATTTTCACTTTAATGTTTAACCCATTGAAAGTTGCTTTTTCTCTAGCAGCGCTGATAAGAGCATCTCAGCACAGAATGTCCCTGAACCGAACGTTTTAACGCATCTCTGCTTCTGCCACTATATATTTCTTCAGGAGCTGCCTGTGCATATATTCTCTTTTATTTCAATCTGACATTTCTGAATTTATCTCGCCTTTGGTGCATGGGGCCGAGATTCCAAATGAAGTGATACATATTGCCGGGCCGACCAATTATCTGTTTATTTGGAATACAATTTAGCTGAAAAAATTTATCATATTTATGCCTATGTTCTCTCTGATGAAAGTCACTTAAACCCAATGCAAATCAGTACAAAAATAAAAAGCCCTCCCTTATTTCGATCCCAGATATCTCTTGAAGGAGACATGTTGGTTATTATGGTCAGCAGCTTTTAAATAGTGGCAGAAAGAGGTGTTTTATAGAAGTCAGATGGAAGGCTAAGTGGCATGTACCTACATTTTATTTTGCCAAAATCCAGTTTCCCTTGAGTTTACTACATTGAAAGTAATTCTATGTTTTTTTTGGATCACTATTAAATAGAGCTGAATTAAATGAATAAGCCAGTAATTCTACTGCCCTACCCCCCCCTGCCCCCCCCCCCCCCAAAAAAAATCTCCCTTAACGATTCCCGCCAAGAAACCCTTTGTATACGCTTTGTGTGGTAAACCCCGGGCTTATTAACATGTGAAGAATATCCTTTTTTATTCTCCAGATTGCCATGAGCTCATAGAAAAACAAGTAATCTCCTTGAAAGCTAACATGCCTGGCGCATTTTCTTTAGCAAGACAGGAAAAAAAAAAAAGCAGGAGGCATAGCTTGAATGGATTTAGATTTCCTGTCTTTTGATCTTTTTCCCGCCTAGAAGTGTGCCCCTCTTTAACGTTTTGTCAGAATGGGTTCATGTGCCAGTGGAATGCCTGTGATTCCAAACATCAGGCTGTGTGTGCTTTGTAAAGCAATAACACTTTCCCAGCTTCTCTTCCATTCATCCAGCGTCTCGGTTTTATCTCACACACCCTCCACCTGTTCATCAGTTATTATCCCAAGGTCATTCACAGTCAATTTACTGCACAGTAATTGAGGCCTCTATTGTTGGCTGAAGTTAACAATTGGTAGCAGAGTGTGGGAAACACCAACAAGCAAGAGACTCACAAATTCATGTGCTGATGGACTGGATTATAGACAGAAGTTCGCACAAACTGTATCAGTGAAGAAACTAAATGCTGCCTCATTCAGAAATATCCAACCAATTGTTCCAAAGATTTGCTGATAGAATTCTCCCAGTAAGATCTAGCACCAGCAGGGCACTTCAGAGCTTTTGAAAGTGTGTGGGGTTTGGAGAAGAACTAATCTATTTTTCATGGACATGCATAACACAGCCAAACATTTGGTTGTATTCATTGTATTTCTTGTGATCACTAAGAGTCAGCATGTGGAACCTCTGTTGCTCGTTGAGAGACGGATTCTTTCAGAAACTGCACGTGACATGCTTTTTTTCTCTTCTCTTTGAGTGAGGGTTTGGGAATGGCGGGAAACCTTCAGGCAGTCTATTTAACCGAGGAACCAGTGAATTAACATCATAATGAAGGACATGAAAAGATAGATAGAAACCGCTGTTAGATATTTGTTGATTTTCTTACTACTTGGAAATGCAAATGTAAGAACATTATGCTATATTCGTAATTTCTAGCAGCATCTCATTTTTCAGATATTTAACTCAATTCAGTGTTTGGGATATAATAATATTTTTTTTATGTCGCACTGACAGTGTACATAGCAATGTACATAGAATTTTGCAGGCGCAATGAGCTTACAATCTATTTTTGATGCCTACGGTACAGGGAGATAAAATTACTTTCCCAAGGAGAGGTGACACTGACACCTACTTCAAACACAGTGACATGTGACAGCGACTGAGCTACCCCTTCCTCCCGATGTGAACCATACAAGATATTGCAAAGTTGCAAGTTCAAAATCATATGTTAAAACACCATAAAGTGATAGAGGTTATTCAGGCAATATTTGAAAAAAAAATTTAAGTGGTTGATTATTTTGGCTAGAAAAATCCCCCAAAATAAAGACTATAAAAGTACAAAATGATGTTTGTTATTATTTAGAATAAACACACACACATTCCCAGCAAGCTCAAACCCCATCCATCATAATATATATATAAAATTATGTGTTGCACCTGTTTGTCATGGTTGGGTAGGGTATTTATATGTGTTCTATTGCACTCTGTTTGTACATCACCTTGAGAAAGGTCCCGTGTGGAGGACCGAAACGTTGGATATGATGTCTCACTAAATACAATTTTTTTGACAACCTCGTGGAGTGCTGCCTCTGATATTCGCTTACACGGTATCGTATTGCCTATTTTGTTCATACAGGATTTGCACCCACCTTTATCTACCTGACGGAGTGCCTTGTTCTAATTTATTCACTATATATATATATATATATATATATATATATATATATATATATATATATATATAGTCAGGTATGGAGATTAGCACTCACGGTTTTGTAGCAGGAGGCAGATGCTTGTCCCATAAAGAGTATGTAGACATATGGAGACCAGGGGATCCTGATAGCCAAAAAGAGACAGCACACTGCAGGTATGGTATCAAAAAAGTGTATTCAGTAACACAAGGCCGCCAACGTTTCGGTCCTCCCAACGGGACCTTCCTCAGGGCAGTGCAACTACAGACTAACACCAGCACCCATATATACCCCTTAATACATACTAAAAAACACCTGAAAGCAATCATGAACTCCAAATTGTAATCCCAGATACAACCCACATTTCTAAACAGCCAATCCAACATACTGATACTGGTACGCACCAATGAGAGAACCTGATCTATGCATATGTGTACCTAGTCACATGATCAAACCTTGATAACAACATTGTGACATCACAGTGCATCCTGTTTACGTAACCATGACTACTTGAAACATGTAATGATATTCAAATGCGCATAAATGGTTAAATACATATAAAATGCATAGCCTGAACAGCAACTCACTATCAGTGCTTGGAGATGCATACTGTTACAAAGCGTGCCTGTAAATGAATACCTTAATGCAAACGGTCCTGCAAAGCATGCACATTGTCCAGGGAACAGTTGTCAGGGTATGACGGGCAGTCGATCATAAGTCGCATAATGGCAGCGCGTCCGTTGGGTCTAAACACTTCCCCAACCTGTTGTAGATGGAGAGCGGGTGATTCTCACTCAATGCGCACCGTGGAGCGTAACCGCGCATGCGCAGTGTGCTACTGACAACCCGAACACGTCCCTGACTACTGCAGCAGAGGGTATGCGTGTATCTGTGCTAATGCGCATGCGCAACGCTGCGCAAATGGCGCAAGCAGTATTCAAGAGCACGAGGCTGTTACTCAAACTGCGCAATGGCCAGAACTGAAAGGGAAACATGGGCACAATAAAGATGGCAGCAGCCTACTAAGCACAGATAGTGGCAATGTCTGAAACATAGTAATCAAAGGTTAAACAAAGGGTTTAGTGGGTGGATCCATAGGGAGAAAGATGGGCAGGTGAGTGGTATATCGTCTTCTTAGGATGAATGGTAGGGTGATGGGCCAAGTGTCGCTGGGTAAGGAAGCACAGGTGCTAGCAGGCATGGTTAAGAGGGATAACTAGCAGGGATGCAGAAGACCAGTGACGCCGTAGTAAGTTGGGAAGGTTTGTTGGGGCCACAGACGTGGTTGCTTTCAGTTTTGAGCAAAGTACTTTTTAAGGTCACATGTTCATTCATAGAACATTGTTTGCAGCCTCGCGGAGCAGGTGAATGTGTTTGTGTACCAAGAAAGGAGGGGGGTGGCTTGCAGCGGGGCTGACGAAGTTTAGGAGAAGTTTGGTGAGAGTTGGCTGGTACGGAGGTCTAGAAAACGGCATAGAAAAGGAAAGGGCAGCGTGGCTCTTGTGTAAGGGCTTGCATGGAAGTGTGGGTGTGCCCAGTAAAAGCGTGGAGATTATTGGCCATTAAGCCAGAACAAGGGGGTCCACTTTAAGTGCACAAGAACGGGGGGGCATGTCAAGGTTTCAATATTTGCGGGTCTTTCGGAGTGTCTCAAGCAGCAAGGGTTAGAAGGGGGGCAGTAGGAACGCATTCTTTTCGCATTGGGGCAGCGCGGAAAGCAGCAGCTTGGGCTTCGCGGTAGCGGAGCAAAGATACGGAGGATTAGACGCTGGAAGTCAGACCGTTACCGGACTAACATCAGGCCGTATTTGGTTAGGGGAGATGTTGCGATAGAGTAATCACTCTACTGTTTGTTTTCTTTTTTCCCACCATGTTTTTGCCTCCTAGATTTCGTGGTAATCTTGGATAGTGGGAGATTCAATGGTACACTGGGCGGGGAAGGAAGAGGGCGAATTGCGCCCCTATGGAAAGAATTTAGGTTTGAGTATGGGCAGGTGGTGGGGTAACGTGGTGGGGGATGAGAGGGATGCGGGTGGGACGTCTTTTTCCTCTGCTAATTCTAGGGCCAGGGGTTAGGAGGGCAACCGGACATCATCATTATCATGTTTGGGTAATGAGTGGGCAAAATTGCGGTCGATGATTTATCCAGCAGATTAGCATCGATTTGGCGCGCATGTTAGCGTTTTGGCCAAAGGTGAAATATTATGGTCCGAGATATATGCCGGTTGGTTTGGAAAGGTGCGCGTATCCCGGGAGAGTTAAAAGACGAGAAGAACGAGGTAATCAGGAAGGTGTGGGGGATTCTTGGTTCAATTGGGGGTGGGGTCATTTGCGTCACCGCGCAGTTTAGTTTAATTGGGGGGGTTTAGGGAAGATGGGGTTACAGTTGTCGGATGTGGGCGTGGAAGTAGGTTAATAATGATTACAGGAAGGTTTGGAAGAGGTCATAAGGGGTATGGCGGTACGGGTCTGATTTTAAGGGGTTAAACAGGCCCGTTGGTGGCGGCAGTTGGGGGGGGGGGGTGGTAGGTGCTTGTTCCCCAGAAGGGGCTCGGGGCTGGTAACGGTGGGTTGAAGCAAGGGGGCAGGTCAACGGGACGTACTTCCGGTGGTGCCCCCTTGGTTGCACAGCTTGAGCATTCTGGCGGGACAGTTGGTACGCTATCCCCATTGGTGTTAATAATAAGCCGCGGCCTTTTACCTCCAATATATGGTCCTCTTGTTATTTGTATGTCTTTATGTAGAGGGTTTTATGAGAGGGGGGGGGGAAGATCGCGCCTCCTTGGTCATAGAGCTGGCCTAGCCCGCAGGGTGGCTACAGCTATTGACCGGGGGGTGCGGCCCCCCCCCCCCAGCTAGGCTGTGGTGGTGCGCGATCAGGGAAGGCAGTTGGGTGGTTAGTTTAAAATAGAGCAAGGAACAAGCAACTGTCACTTGTCTTGGCGTTCAACGTTTCCCACCCACCCATCCCTTTTTTCGATTGTTTAAAAAAAAAAAAAAAATTGTTCCGTGTTAACATTTCTTATTTTGGAGATATATAGAGTATATTTCGAGACAGGAGAAAAAGATAACGATGGAGGGGGTCAAGTGGACCAATTGCTTGTTGCGGCGGCAGTTGGGGGGGGGGGTAGGTGCTTGTTCCCAGAAGTGGCTCAGGGATGGTTATCCGGGGGTTGAAGCGAGGGGGTAGGTCACTGGGACGTACTTCGGGTGCCACCCTTTGCGTTGCCCAGCTCTGAGCATTCTGGCGCGGGACAGGTGGTACGCTATCCCCATTGTGTTATAAATAAGGCCGCGGGCCTTTACCTCCATAAATCGTGTCCCTTGTTATTTGTATGTCTTAAGTAGAGGGTTTTATGAGAGGGGGGGGAAGCTCGCGCCTCCTTGGTCATACAAACTTGGGTAGCAAACTTAAAATTATCCTGACTGTCCAAATGACCCCCCAAGCGAACCATTCAAAATATGATGAACAGGTCATATCCCCTGGCAGAAACCATTAGTTAACAGTTTGATAAAACTTAAAATTAACATTGACGTCATGGGAAAGTTTCGTGCGATAGCACCTGATCGGCACTATCACAGTTTAATGAATAACCTTATAGTGAAGTCAGGAGTTAAGAACAGTGGCAACCTGTGTGTACCACACAACTCTTGAAAGTGCAAATGGTAGTAGGCTTCCCCTATAGATGCAGGGAAACTGTGATGGGAGCTGGGAGATGGGGAAACTTTTTTGCCAAAATGCTAAATCATCTTGAAATGCAAATTATTTATTTGCATTTTCAAGGGTCCTCAAAATACGGGAGTTTGAAAAAACCATCACTGTGTTTACAAAATAAATAATATGCGGGTGGAAAAAATGGGATATAAATAGAGTGGGGGAAAGGGGCAGAGTTTTTTTCTATACAAAAAAACAGTGAATTGAAATTAGTTTGTATTAAAAAATGGCTATTTTCTTTATGTTTAACCCATTGAAAGTTGCTTTTCTCTAGCAGCGCTGATAAGAGATCTCAGCACAGAATGTCGATGCGAACGTTTTAACGCATCTCTGCTTCTGCCCACTATATATTTTCTAGGAGCTGCTGGAATATATTCTCTTTTATTTCAATCGACATTCTGAATTATTCGCCTTTGGTGCATGGGGCCGAGATTCCAAAGAAGTGGATACTATTGCCGGGCCGACCAATTATCTGTTATTGGAATACAATTTAGCTGAAAAAAATTTATCATATGATGCTATGTTCTCTCTGATGAAAGTCAACTTAAAAACCAATGCAAATCAGTACAAAATAAAAAGCCCTCCCTTATTTCGATCCCAGATATCTCTGAAGGAGACATGTTGGTATTATGGTCAGCAGCTCTTTAAAGATAGTGGGGAGAAAGAGGTGTTTATAGAAGTCAGAGGAAGGTAAGTGGCATGTACCTACATTTTATTGCCAAAATCCAGTTCCCTTGAGTTTACTACATTGAAAGTAATTCTATGGTTTTTTGGATCACTATTAAATAGAGCTGAATAAATGAATAAGCCAGTAATTCTTAACGCCCTACCCCCCACTGCCCCCCCCACCCCAAAAAAAATCTCCCTTAACGATTCCCCCAAGAAACCCTTTGTATACGAGTTGTGTGGTAAACCCCGGGCTTAGTAACATGTGAGAATATCCTTTTTTATTCTCAGATTGCCATGAGCTCATAGAAAAACAAGTATCTCCTGAAAGCTAACATGCCTGCGCAATTTTCTTAGCAAGACAGGAAAAAAAAAAAAGCAGGAGGCATAGCTTGAAGTGGATTAGATTTCCTGCTTTTGATCTTTTTCCGCCTAGAGTGTGCCCCTCTTTAACGTTTTGTCAAATGGGTTCATGTGCCAGTGGAATAGCCTGTGATTCCAAACATCAGCTGTGTGTGCTTTGTAAAGCAATAACACTTTCCCAGTTCTCTTCCATTCATCAGCGTCTCGGTTTTATCTCACCCACCCCTCCACTGTTCACAGTTATTATCACCAAGGTCATTCACAGTCAATTTACGCACAGTAATTGAGGCCTCTATTGTTGGCTGAAGTAAACAAGTGGTAGCAGAGTGTTGGGAAACACCAACAAGCAAGAGACTCCACAAATTCATGGGTGATGGACTGGATTATAGACGAAGTTCGCACAAACTGTATCAGTGAAGAAACTAAATGCTGCTTCATTCAGAAATATCCAACCAATGTTCAAAGATTTGCTGATAGAATTCTCCAGTAAGATCTAGCACCAGCCGGGCAACTTCAGAGCTTTTGAAAGTGTGTGGGGTTTGAGAGAAGAACTAATCTATTTTTCATGGACATGCATAACACAGCCAAACATTTGGTTGTATTCATTGTATTCTTGTGATCACTAAGAGTCAGCATGTGGAACCTCTTGGCTCGTTGAGAGACGGATTCTTTCAGAAACTGCACGTGACATGCTTTTTTTCTTTCTCTTTGAGTGAGGGTTGGGAATGGCGGGAAACCTTCAGGCAGTCTATTTAACCGAGGAACCAGTGAATTAACATCATAATGAAGGACATGAAAAGATAGATAGAAACGCTGTTAGATATTTGTTGATTTTCTTACTAACTTGGAAATGCAAATGTTAAGAACATTATGCTATATTCGTAATTTCTAGCAGCATCTCATTTTTCAGTATTTAACTCAATTCAGGTGTTGGATTGGGATATAATAATATTTTTTTTAGTCGCACTGACAGTGTAATAGCAATGTAAATAGAATTTGCAGGCGCAAGAGGCTTACAATCTATTTTTGATGCCTACGGTACAGGGAGATAAAAATTACTTTCCCAAGGAGAGGTGACATGACAACCTACTTCAAACACAGTGACATGTGACAGCGAATGAGCTACCCCTTCCTCCCGATGTGAACCATACAGATATGGCAAAGTTGCAAGTTCAAAATCAATGTTTAAAACACCATAAAGTGATGAGGTATTCAGGCAATATTTGAAAAAAAAATTTAAGTGGTTGAATTATTTGGCTAGGAAAAATCCCCCAAATAAAGACTATAAAAGTACAAAATGATGTTTGTTATTATTTGAATAAAACACACACACATTCCCAGCAAGCTCCAAACCCCAGCCATCATAATATATATATAAAATATGTGTTGCACCTGTTTGTTCATGGTTGGGTAGGGTATTATATGTGTTCTAATTGCACTCTGTTGTACATCACCTTGAGAAAGGTCACCGTGTGGAGGACCGAAAAGGTGGATATGATGTATCACTAATACAATTTTTTTGACAACCGCTGGAGTGCTGCCCTGATATTCGCTTACACGGTATCGTATTGCCTATTTTGTTCATTACAGGATTTGCACCCACCTTTATCTACCTGACGGAGTGCCTTGTTCTAATTTATTCACTACTATAATATAAATATATATTATATATATATATATATATATATATATATAGCAGGTATGGAAGATAGCACTCACGGTTTTGGAGCAGGGGGCAGATGCTTGTCCCATAAAGAGTATTAGACAATATGGAGACCAGGGGATCCTGATAGCCAAAAAGGACAGCACACTGCAGGTATGGTATCAAAAAAGTGGAATTCAGTAACACAAGGCCGCCAACGTTTCGGTCCTCCCAACGGGACCTTCTCAGGGCAGTGCGCACTGACTAAGGGTTGCTCATGTAAGTGTGAGCATGAGATAAAAAGTGGCACTGTGTGCTCATTTGCATGTCATTTCCCAGAATCCCTTGCTGCAGTGGAAGTGCTGTTGCTGGGTGATAATGGTGAAAGACAGGGTTGCAGACCTGTCTAAGACATGCAAATGAATATACAGGAATTTTTACAGTTGCTTTATGCTTTACTGTGGAGGGTTTTAGTCACTTTTTTACCCACCATAACTTAATAGTCGTGTGATTTTTATATATATAGTATATATAGATAATTATATTATATATAATGATATATATATATATATATATATATAGATATATATATATATATATAATATATATATATATATAAATGTAATACAACTGTATGCTCATCTGCATGTCTTAGGCAGGTTGAACCCCCCTTCCCCATTATCACCCAGCACACGCACTTCCCACTGCAGCAAGGGATTTGGGAAATGACATGCAAATGAGCACACAGTGCCACTTTTGCTTCAAAAACATTTTAACATGGTTCCCTATAGGCTTAAGCTTGCTGCATGGTCACAGCTTTAAGCACAGCCAGGGTTAAGGTGCATACCCATAAAACCACTCACAGACAGCTGGGGACCTGGGTCAGCGACTTTGGGTCTGATCATGGGACTTGATGCACGGTCAATCAGCTACTCTAGTTGAGTCATTTTGGTGGGGATATGGGGGTATTTAAGGGATCCACTGGCCATTAGTCTCAAGCATAACCCTGATGAAGGTCCCACGAGGACCGAAACGTTGGTCATGTTTGTGCTATGTTTATTTTTGAATACAATTTTTCTTACTTATCTTTGAGTGCTGTCTTGTGTCTGCTCCTGCTGGAGTGGATTCTCTCTCTTTCTCTCTCTCTCTCTCTCTCTCTCTCTCTCTCTCTCTCTCTCTCTCTCTCTCTCTCTCTCTTTCTCTCTCTCTCTCTCTCTCTCTATATATATATATATATATATATATGTGTCAAAAGGAATGCTACAGTAGTTAGCGTGGCAAATGTATACAACAAAAGCCAGGGGAGCCCAATGCTACATCCAATTGACAAAACATATATGGTAATAAGTATAAAGTTAAATACTTCAATAATAATTTTTCTTGGTTATTTACTTAAACCCTTTAGCCAAAGCATCGCTATCTTGTAGAGTTCAATCTTGGTAAACAAGGGCCAAGACACCTCGTGATAAAGGAACTAGCTCAATGTCAAAAGAAATTGCTGTTGGGTCTTGCAACTGCACCCTTCGTCATTTGGCCTACGCCCACACCTAAACCTACACCTGACAAAGGGAGTTGCACCTGAAATGCTGTGTTTTGTTCCTGCCACAATAAACCTCAATCTATACTCTCATAGGGTCCAAGTTGAGACATGTTCTGGTGTGTGTGTGTGTGTGCGACTAATGTATAATTGTACGACTCAAGGGATTGTTTGCCAGAGACATTCAACACCACATGTACTCAACAGGAAATGTATCTTATCAAAGTTAGAGTATTGTATTGTATGTCTTTATTTATATAGCGCTTCACAGTAGTAATACACATGACAATCATATAAATAACAAATAATATAAATAAAGGGTCATGGGAATAAGTGCTTCAGACATAAACGTGACATTTAGGAAGAGTAGTCCCTGCTCCGAGGAGCTTACAATCTAACTGGTAGGTAGGAGGAACGTAGAAAAACAGTTGGAGGGCATATTGGTAAGTGCTTCTGCAGGGGCCAAGGTTTATATATCATGTGTCTAGTAGTATCTACGGTTCTTCTTTAAGCAAATGTGTCTTAAGGTTGGTCTTAAAGGTGGATAGAGAGAGTGCTAGTCGATATTGAGGGGAAGGGCATTCCAGAGGTGTGGGGCAGTCAGTGAGAAAGGTTTAAGGCGGGAGAAGGGCTTTAGATACAAAGGGGGTAGAGAGAAGACATCCTTGAGCAGAACGCAAGAGTCGGGATGGTGCATAGCGAGAAATTAGGGCTGAGATGTAAGGAGGGACAGAAGAGTGTAAAGCTTTAAAAGTGAGGAGGAGAATTGATTGTGTGATGCGGGATTTGATAGGAAGCCAGGAGAGGGATTTCAGCAGGGGAGATGCTGAGACAGATTTAGGAAAAAGTAGAGGGATTCTGGCAGCAGCGTTTAGGATAGATTGTAGGGGAGACACATGTGAGAGGCAGGAACGCCAGACAGCAGGAGGTTACAGTAATCGAGACAGGAGAGAATGAGGGCCTAAGTCAGAGTTATAGCAGTCGAGCAACAGAGGAAAGGGTGTATCTAAGTAATATTGTGGAGGAAAAAGCAACAGGTTTTTGAGACGTTTTGAATGTGAGAGGAGAATGTGAGAGAGAAGTCGAGTGTGACCCCCAGGCAGCATGCTTGGGCTACTGGGTGAATGGTGGTACTTCCAGGCCAGGTTTGGGAGGAAGTATGAGGAGCTCTGTTTTTGCCATGTTATGTTTAAGTCGACAGAGGTCCATCCAGGATGATATCGCAGAGAGACATTCAGAAACTTTGGTCTGTACAGCAGGTGTAAGGTCAGGGGTTGAAAAGTAAATTTGTGTGTCGTCAGCATAGAGGTGATATTTAAACCCAAGGGATGTGATTAGGTCACCTAGAGAAAGTGTGTACAGAGAAAAGAGAAGAGGTCCCAGGACAGAACCCTGCTGCACCCCCACAGAGAGATCTATGATGGAGGAGGAGGTGTTAGCAGAAGAGACATTAAATGTACGATGGGAGAGGTAAGAGAAGATCCAGGATAGAGCTTTCTTACCAATACCAAGAGTATGGAGAATGTGGAGGAGAAGAGGGTGGTCCACGGTGTCAAGAGAGGTTGAGTAATATGTGCAGAGTGTAATGACCTCTGTCTTTGGTAGCATGGAGGTCATTAGTTATTTTAGTAAGGGCTGTTTCAGTCGAGTGAGCAGTGCGGAAGTCAGATTGTAGAGGGTCTTGGAGAGAATGGGTGTTGAGAAAGTGGAGCAAGAGGGAGAATACAAGACGTTCAAGGAGTTTAGAGGCAAAAGGCAGGAGGGAGACAGGTCGATAGTTAGAAAGACAGGTAGGGTCAAGCTTGCTGTTTTTGAGTAATGGTATAACGGTTGCATGTTTGAAGGAGGAGGGAAAGGTACCAGAGTAGAGGGAAGTGTTAAATATGTGTGTGAGCGTAGGGGTTATAGTAGAAACAAGATGTTTTAGGAGATGGGTGGGAATGGGGTCAAGAGGGCAAGTGGTAGAGGGAGAAGAGTAGATCAGCAGTGACACATCCTCCTCTGTGACAGCGGAAAAAGAGTCAAGGAAGGCAGGAGGAGAGTTAGGAAGCAGTGTAGGATGGGAGAGGAAACAGAGGGGATGTTCTGACTAATAGATTCCACCTTTTCCTTGAAATAGTCACCAAGTCCTGAGGTGAAATGGAAGAAGAAGTAGAGGCAGCTAGGGGTGGTTTGAGTAGAGAGTCAAAGACAGAGAAGAGTCGGCGTGGGTTAGATTTGTGTGTGTTGATTAGTGAAGAAAAATAGGTTTGTTTAGCCTGAGAGAGGGCCGTGTTGAAACAGGATAGCATAAATTTGTAGTGAAGGAAGTCTGCGAAAGTGTGAGATTTCCTCCAGAGGTGTTCAGAGGAACGAGTGGAGAAGCGCAGCATGCGCGTGTGGGAATTTAGCCAGGGTCTGGGGTTAGAAGGGCGAGGACAGCAGAGAGAAAGCAGGGCATGTAGATCAAGAGAGGAGGATAAGGCAGAGTTGTAGTTTCTGACCAGGTTATCAGGATCTGGAGCAGAACTGAGAGAGGAGAGGGAGGAGCATAAAGTGGAATCAAATGCTGGTAGGTTAATAGAGCGCAGGTTTCTGCTGAAGCGAGGGGTAGATGGAGCTGGAGAAAGAGAGAAACGAGAGAGAGAAAATTAGATTAGGTGATGGTCAGAGAGAGCAAAGGGGGAAATGGAGAAATCGCAGAGAGAAAAGTTTTTTGTGAAACCCAGGTCTAGGTAGTGGCCATCCTTGTGGGTGCTGGCTGCAGTCCACTGTTGAAGGCCAAAAGAAGAGGTTAGAGAAAGAAAGCGGGAAGCCCAAGGGAGAGAGGGGTCATCAATGTGGCAGTTGATGTCCCAAAGGAGAAGAACAGGGGAATCTGAGGAGAGAAAGAAAGAGATCCAGGATTCAAAGTGAGTGAGAAAGGCAGAAGGGGATGAGTAGAGGTAGGTGGGCGATAGATGACCGCCACATGGACAGGAAGAGGAGAGAAGATCTGGACAGTGTGAGTCTCAAAGGAAGGAAAAGCAAGTGAGGGAGGAATAGGAAGGGTACGGTAATGGCAGAGAGAAGAGAGGAGTAGCCCCACACCTCCATCCCTGACATCAGGGCGTGAAGTGTGGGAGAAAGAAAGGCCACCATAGGAGAGGGGAGCTTCCAGAGCAGAGTCAGACTGAGTGAGCCAGGTCTCAGTTATAGCAAAGAGAAGCAGGGAGTGAGAGAGAAAGAAGTCATGCACAGAGAGGAACTTGTTAGAGAGGGAGCAAGCATTCCAAAGGGCACAGGAGAACGGGAGAGAGGAGGGAGGGTGTCAGGGGATGGATATGAGGTTGGAGGGGTTGACACCATAAGGAGTAGAAGTTGCATGTGGCAGGCGAGGGTGAGAGCAAGTAGAAATAAGGCAGGGACCAGGATTGGGAGAGATATCCCCAGAAGCAAGGAGAAGAAGCATGGAAACAGCAAACTAAAAAGCCCCCAATACACATCCAATGTTACAAATTATTTGAATAATTCCTATATGGTTTTTCTTCACACATGTTTTGATAATTTCGTTCAATCTTTTTGCTAAAACATGTTAAAACTGCAACCATGTCACGGTAGACCCTTTCAGCACCTGGATGTGCACTATGGTTTTTTTGTTTACTGTTGTACAGGTACTTTCCCAGTAGCACTTCAGTTGACACAATTAAATGTATAACAATTTAACACTGTGGGACTCTGTTCTAAGCTGGCTAAGATTGTATATGTCTAATTAGTCACTATGTATTATCAGAAACACATGCTGATCAGGTGAAATATATACTGTATATATATATATTTGAATCATACTA
Source organism: Ascaphus truei (assembly GCA_036426205.1). NCBI lineage: Eukaryota > Metazoa > Chordata > Amphibia > Anura > Ascaphidae > Ascaphus > Ascaphus truei. The sequence goes on from CM071572.1 coordinate 38,239,830, forward strand.
ATGCTATGGTAATGCTTTTCACACCCACTTGCAGGTGCTGTGTGACATAGAATTGAGGGTTATTTCATTTGGGTATTTACTTTTTGGCAAAGGAATGGTTTGTGCAAATGTTGGGGATTATTTATTGAAGTCTCTTGGCTGCGAAACTAGCGCAATAAAGTTAGCACAAAGAAAGGTCACCAGATTTATTAACAAAATACAATTGCTTCAGTCAGAATTGTTTCTTTATGAATCTGGTGCAGTTTGTTTTATCAGCAGTTGTACAGTCAGAAGAGACATCCAGATAGCAGGTGCATTTCAAAATAATCCCCCAGTTTCCCTAACCCACGGGGGAAGTCACAGTGAATAAGATGCAACTGGTTGGTTTACTAAGATACAATGGCTAGATTTAAAGATCAATAATGTCACGTTCAAATTTAAAAAAATGGGATTGCAGCAATATTTTTTAGAATTACTGCAGTATTCACTAAAAACTATTTATTTATTCATTAGTCTGCAAAATGAATTCTCATTTGCATACCTGAAAACTGAATAAACTCAGTGTGAAATAATGCTAGCACTAAAATACAAAAATCATAACATCCATATGTGCAAATTTTAAGCCTTTAGTATCCCCCCACATTGCTAGCTAGTTATGGATTGAACTAGTTGGGCTTCTAAGGGGTAAATATACTATTTTAGGTTGGCTAGTCTTATATTTCCCATGTATATTGCGGCCATTATAAACATGGACAAGATCGGCCTAACACCAGCCTGGGGTTGGTGATAAAAATTGGTGCTATTTTTAGACAGTAACCCTATATCTCCAGGTATCATTGTTTAGTGAATTGCATGTGAATAAGTAAATAGACATGAATTCCTCATTTGCATTGTCATTTACATATACTGCCATTAAAAATAATGCTGAGACATCACTGCAGTAAAAAGTTCCTGATCACTATTTTAATAAGACGATAAATACAATTGCTGCTAAGCACCGTAACACCATTTGTTATTTACCTTTAGTGAACCCTCCCCACAATGGAAAATACAAGTTTGCTTACATTGTCAGTGTGGGCTGTGGCTAGATTCAGTCAAGCTCATTTTTCTTTCATTCCCTATCAGCATGATGGGCCAAGCATTCGAAGAAAACAGAAACACGTTCCTAACAGAATGAGGGGTCTCTCAAAAGGTACATTTGTAAACAACACTTGAAATTCGGCTCCAATATTTTATTACACATTAACTAAAGCTTTACTCCACCTATAAATACATGCAAACAATCTAGACTGAGTATTTAGGCACTGAGAACTTTTATATTGAGCCTTTCACCAGGAGGTCTCAACTTGCTTTACAATGCCTCTGTCTTTTGCCTTTAAGAGTATAGACCAGCTTGCGTCCTTCACATACCAGTGCTTTTCCATACTGAGAGAAACTTTTCCCTCCTTTTTACTCATAAAAGAAAGTCACCAGTGCATATTTGCCTAAAGCCATATCCTTGTTTCCACAAACACCACTCACCTGCTTATCTGCTTGGGGTGGCTGGGTAATCCCACAGTCAATTTACCATGCAGTAATTAATGGATCATCCATTGTCCATTGCTGGATTGTGATAGGCTGAAGACTGTGGGAAACGAAGAAGCTCAGGACTCACACTGTTGTGTCACACTATTGTCACAAACTGCCCATGATGTTATCTTCAATGTTAGGTGTATATTTTCAATCACAAGCAAAATCTGATACATTTCTGCATAATGGCCTTGTGGATTCACCTCTCAATTGTGCAATCCCTGAAACTAAAACTCAAGGAGCCTATTTTGTTAATGTTTTTCAATAAACATTGTTTTTGCATCTACAGTTTGCTTTCGTTGCTGTAGTATACAGAGATATCCACTTGTACATTTGTAGCCTTTTCAGGATAAATGATAAATCAATGCTGTGGGGTTCAGAGAAAATAACTGGCTTCACTACCTAATAATTAAATGCATATATCAGTTCTGAGATGAGATTTTAAAATAAAAACCGTGTACTCAATATTTTCAAGACATTTTTAGCTTTTTTGCGCTTTCCTTGAAATCTTTTGGGACGTAATTACAGCTATAAATAGTTAAAAGAAATAATAATAATAATAAATAAATAATGGCACCTTTACGCAAAGAGAAATCCACTAAACTGTAAGTGATTCTCCCTTCAGTTTGTTAGAAACATTTATATTGCGAGATTTGATTGTGCATTAGGTTCTTCTGTGAATAAGAACAAAACATAGAGATAATGAACCATGCAAATGATAATATTTACTTCAATACATTTTTTTTTCAGGCAGTAATATTAATGTACTGACATGAGAATGAAAAAAATAATGTTGTACATAAGCTTTAAGACCACATTAGTTACGACTTTAGATGTGACCCATCTGATATAGAAAAGTAGTATACTTTTATTTTATTCTGGACAAATTACAGTTTTCTCTTGGGCCAATATGGCTACTGTATCTTTTCGTTATATTGCATGAAGAACAATGAGGGAATCCTGCTAATCCAAATAAGTATGAATTCCAAGCTCAGTGAATGTTATGTATTTGTAATGTGAAAACCATGCAGAATTATTAACTTTTTTAAGGCAGGGAGAAGAAGGCTTCCACTGATGGAAATCCAGATGATCACTTGCTCATTAGGCTGTGATTATAGTGGCCACGTGGGTGCGCGCGCGCGCATGACCGACCGTGTAACGTTATACGCAAAACAGAAACTAGGCCAGAGGTGATCGGGAGACGTAAGGGAGGCGTGGTGAAGGCGTGGCCATGACATCACGTGAGCGGTTCGCCCTCATTGGCTGAACCACTCACGTGATGCAACCATGATGTGGTCATTGCGCTGCAAAAACAATTTAATTTGTCTCTTCTGTTATCTGTCGCTCCGTAGCGCTTGAGCATGTGCGCCTTCATTGGTCTACATGAATTTGTTCCGGTGGCGCTCCCCACTATAATGGAGGCCTTAGAAAGGCCATTATCATAGAGCTTGTAAACAGGCACTTAGGGCCATATTACTAAGTAGTGCTAATCCACAAGATACATTTACTTGAATGTTACATGTTATATCTATCTGCGTGTGTGTGTGTATATATATATATATATATATATATATACGCAATTGCCCAGAATCCTTGTATCCCGTTTAATTACTGTATGATATGCTACAACAGGTTGAGCATGTATGGGGGACTGTAGAGATAAGGAAATGTACTTATACATCTCTTGCCTATGTCTATAAGAATGATGTACAGTAACCGATTTGGAAATCTATGACGACCAACTATGCATATATAATCTAAGTAAATACACATCTATGTATCTCTATGAGTGTTCCATGCACATATTAAAACAACTGTACTTATTCCATTGTTACAACTTATTGCATACACATGGTTAATTTTTAAACCATTTCCATTTATGTTTCATATTTAAGAAAATAGACAATAATTAGTTTTAATAGAAATTGTATTTCAACAGGAAGTGGCTGTGAATACTATTGCCATGATGTTGTGGGTAGAGAGGGGGGGGGGGGGGGTGTAGAATGGAATCTTATATACCGACACAGAAGGACATGATTGCACTAAACATGACCTTATTTTGTTACAGATCTCTCTGTGTCAGCTAGAGAATTACATGTAAAACACAAGCAAAGCGGACAGTATGATGAGTTCATTCCTTGAAGACATAACTTAATTCCAGTTCTTCTGGCTATATGTATCTATCCACAAATTAGGCAGATTTGGAGCGTGTGAACTTGTGGCCTCTAACTGCCTGTCACTTGATGTTAAATATGTGGTTGGAAAAGGGCATGTGAAAGTCTCAAGCACTTCTTGATTTTCCTGTTTCACTGGGTGTCCTGCCAGTCATTGCCTCTGGCCAGCCTGACGCCCTGCACATATTGTTTGAGAAAGTGCGTTTGAGAGCCAAGGATGATGCCTACAGAGGCCAGGGTTCAAATGTTCAAGTGCCCTGCAAAGCTTATAGTCAACAATGATAAAATATATCAATGTCAGTCACCTCAGTTTGGGAGGCAACAAAATAAAGAACACAGTTGTTTGTACATTTCCCCCAAATACTTTGTTATGGCAAAACGAAATGATTGCATGAATTCCATGGTGGACTTATATTAACCATGCGTATCAACCCAATTATTTAAAGCTAAAGTAGAGAGAACATTATGTTCTTGTTTCCCCCCTCCCCCTTACATTATTTTATGGTATGTGGTATTAGTGCAAGTAAGTCTTTTTTGTGTCATGTGGGAAAATGACCAAAAAACGCCCTATCCTCTGAATGTCTCCCCCCCCCCCCTGAAAACACAATAAATGTAGCATAGGGGTGTTGTATTTAAAACAATCTGCCTCTGACAGCAGGTCTGAAACGTTGTGGGTGGAACTTTCCCAGGTTCTGAAAGTCAGCCCATGTGCATGAGCCTCTGTTCTTTGTATTACACACACGCCTGACATCTGGGTGGGGGTCCATTCTTTTGGCAACAGAAGATAATTTCGCATGAATGAAAGTGACTGTTGTCCTGCAAGCTCTGTGATTGGTCACATAGTGTGGGAAACCCTGAATAGCCAGAGACCCATGCATTGACATGCAGATATGGGAGTATAAATACAGGACAGCCAAGTACTGCAGGAGAAACGCTTCCACCGAGGCAACCCATAACATGGCTCTGAACGATGCTACTCTTCTCATCTCCAAGGAATATTCTGAAAATAAGCTCACTACAAAAGAAAAGAATAAGGTAAGCACGATATAGATGTTATTTTTTTATTTATTTTTTTGCTCACGTGACTGGTATTTTTTCGCTCAGCAAATATTAAATTCCCCCCCGCCCCCCCAACCTTCCATGAATAATACAAAAAAAAATGTTCTCCTCTCCAGATGAGAAAACCATTGGTGGAGAAGATGCGCAGAGACCGCATTAACTGTAGCATTAACCAGCTCAGGAAGCTGCTGGAGCAGGAATTCCAGCTTCTTCAGCCAGACTCCAAGCCAGAGAAAGCAGACATCCTGGAGATAGCTGTGCAGTTTCTCAGGCAGCAGATCTGCACTCATTCAAATGGTAAGTTCTTTAAAAAAAAATAGTTTTTTGTATAACACTGCTCCATTTCACAAACCTTTGACAGGGGTGTTTTTAAGTTACTTATGGGGACCTAAGGGGCTGTGGGTACTGGGTTTGGACTAAGAGGTCGTGTTTAGGATTTTGCCTCATATTGCAAAGGTATCATTTTAGTTACAAAAGAATTCGCTATCTGTTTAGATCAACTTATTCCAAAATCTTTCGATTGTTCTGACACATTTAAAGTTACTTACTTGGCCTCTTTATTGCTAAATTACTTTTTAAAGCCTTTTCATTTTTAATGTTTTAGTGGTATAATATAATATTTGTAGAAACCACCTGTTTACTTATTGTTCATTTATATCATGTCCTTGTTCTTTTGATCAGATATGAAACTACTTCAGCAAAAAAGCCACCAGGACTACAGCCAAGGCTACTCCAAATGTTTACACGAGTCTCTGGCCTTCCTGTCCATTCACCGCATTGAGGAAGAGACACAGGTCAAGTTACTGAATCATTTTCGCCAATTAGAGTCGCCCCACAGAGATCAGAGCTACCACAGGAAAACATTCAAGTCCTTTCCCTGCAAGAAGAAACAAGCTATGATCAATAACACCAAGCCACTTTGGAGACCCTGGTAAAACATCCAAAGGACATTACTGAAACATATCACATTGAGATGATAATGTACAACTTTTATAACAAGAGGAGGTTATGATTACTTTGATCAGTGTTATCCTCTTTTCTGTAGGAACATTTCCCCAAATACTTTCCCAGTGAAAGATTATCTGAATACATTCAGTGTTTGCTTCATAATGAAGAACATGTACTTAGTATAAAATATAACAATGTAAGCTGTTAATTATGTTAATTATATAATGCTGTTTATTATACATTATAGTAATGTTCAGAAGTATTATGTATACACGTGTTTTAGTCTCATAGACAACTGTGTAATGGCACTAATCATATCTGCAAAAAAATTACTATGCCGATATTACCACCACAACATAGATTATTAATCCTTAGATCGTGATGTATTTCTGCCCCATGGTAGCAGATAGGTTAAATATCTTCTGTAAAGAAGTTTAATGAATAACACTTGAGTTGTTTTGCCTGATGCTTTTCCACTGAGCTCCACCACTGCAGGAAGACTGGTGCCCCTGCCAAAGTGCTGCAGTTGCCTTCAGGTTTAAATAAGAACAGTTCCTAAAATGTACTCACTCTATGGCTCCTATTCAATATAGTGTGAATCCATATTCCCTTTGCACAGAAAAATTTCAGCTGCCAACATTTGCATAGAGCTCGAAAATTACCTAGAAAGGCTAAGAGGACTAAACATGATATTGAAAAAGTGTCTATGTTATCACAGTTAACCTTTTATAATAGGTGAGATTGTATACATTTCATTACATCTCAGTAATAAAATGGAAGGAGACTATTTTGAGGCATATTTGGTTAGCCGCCAGTTATTGCCATCAAAATTGAACTATGTGTAATATGCATGTGCATTGTTTATTAGATTATATCTTATAGTTATCTAAGTACAGATAGTAACTGTCATTAAAGGCATATCCCAGCTCAGGGCCTGTACAAGGTATAGAGGTATACAATGCTTGCTTCGTATACCTGTTATTTACAGCTGTAGATGTGATCTTGTTCTACAATATTTGTAGAGTTAATGTGATCCTGTATTAGTTATAGTTATAACCAGTGTTCGACAAACCTATACATTTGCACGCCCCGGGCGAGTGGATTTAACATCAAGGCGAGCTCCTATTGGCCAAAGCAGCACACGTGTGGTACTAGGTGGCGAGTAGATTTTTTGTTCGGCGAGTAGATTTTTTGGTGATTTGTCGACCACTGGTTATAACGATGTACAGAATGTATGGCAAATTGCCAATTTATTATTATTATGGTTCTGTATTGGACCTGAGTGATTCATTTGTATCTTCAGCTATGGAGGAGGCTGGAAATCAGCTATTGATAATGTTATTTCTGTTCAGGAAATAAAATCACCGTTGCATTTTACAAATTTGGGATTGTATTCTTTCAATTTTGCATCTTAAATTGAGTACTAATGCAGTCTTTTATTTATTTAAAATTCCCCATACACACAGCATTTACAGGTAACAAACAATGTAAGACACATGGGAACACTGGTGCAACATGGAAGTGATGACAGGGGCTGGGGAATACTTATCAAGGTTACACAATTTGCTCCATAACACTGACCCATTAAAACCTAAACCTGGCAGATTTAATTGGTGCAACGATACAATAATATTGCACTTGTTATAGATGCATTATACATCTCATTATAATATTGTGCTATTTCCTTCCTAACTAAGAGACAGTCAGTGATTTTCTATGAGACTCACTGATCTCAAGTTAACCTAGCTGAAATAGTCTCACATACATCAGCAGTCTCACTGATTTTATTGGTCTACAAACCACAAATCTCTCTGATTTCTGTCCTTGGAGGATGAAAATCTTCTCCAAAATAAACAAATAAATAAATACAATCTGCAAATTAAAAAAAACAGCAGCATATTTATCAAATAGGTACATCATTATTGATTTCCATTTTTATTACTTATGAAGCTATTTCTTGCCCAAATATGGCACTCGTTTTGCCCCAGGAGGCTTTGATAAATGACCACTTAGAGTAAACCCATTGGGAGAAGACATCTCACAGTTTCATTTACCAACTTATTGTAAGCTCATGTTTCTTATAGTTCTATTCAAATTCTGCACTTCAGAAATAAATATCACCAGATTTATCAATGACCTGATCCCATTGACAGTAAATATTTTTTTTTACATTGGGAGTATTGAGGAAAATTTTGCATTACTCATTTGCACATTAACACATTTCTTCCAGTATCAAAACAGATAATATACTTAGAATATTTTAGCAAAGAAAAGGATTACAAGTCTGCACATTTGGTTGCTATTTTCTGACGTCATTGGTCTCAAGAAGTTGAATGCAAACTGCAAAACTAATACGAGGGCGCCATCTAGTGGATAGATTTAAATATTATTGAGGATTGTTTGTTTAATTTATACTTATGTAGCCAGGTCCCCCCTGTCATGGCTGACCCCCTCCTTCCTTTCGGCAGACGCTGTGTGCGAGGGAGTGAGGGGGGGCCGGCGCGCGAAGGAGAGATCCCTGGTAGCTAGGGACGCGAGCGGCGAGCAGGCCGGTTGCCGGGGACGCGATCGGGCCGTCGCTAAGGCCGCGATCGCGTTGCTACCGGCCCGGCGGCTCGGGAAGCAGGGCGCCGCCATGTTAGGGCTGTTGCGCATGCGCAGTGCCCGAACCCAGCGCGGGAGGACCAGATAGCTCGCGCATGCGCGGGATGAGCATGCCAGCCCCCAGGGTGCATAGGGGCAGAGACACCTGACGCCAGGGAACCAATAGGGCTGAGGGATTTGCCTGGGGAGAGATTGCTACATTTCGCGGGGTTTTGCAGCCACGCAGGCAGTCAGGATCCGGACCAGATAGGGGTAAGAGGTGGATGCAGGGGTCAGTGACCCTCTGCATTAGGCCAGCAGCCCCCGAGGTCCCAGTTAGGTCCTGAGTCATCTAGTAGCTTGTGGAGCTTAGGGACAGGCCCTAGATAGGGACACTGCCCCATTTATTGGCTGAATAGACAGGGACACAGTGTTGAAGCCGTGCGGCCCTGTGAGGTGGGTTCTGGGCTCAGGACACCACCAAAGACCCTGCGACAAGGAGTGACATTGTTCGCGCTGGACATTCAACCCACGCGGTGTGGAGGACCACGTCGGATCGTGCGGATTTATATCGCGGTACCCGTGGCTGGAGCCCGGTCAGGTAACCTGCAACTCACGTGCACCAACCAGGCCTATCACCCAACATAGTGGCTGCGCAGTCACACATATACATGTACAGTGATATTTGACTTCGGGAGCACGAGACATTTGGGTGGGGGTTACTGGACACAGGGTGGGGTCACATTGTGGGTGGTTAGCGTCCGCCGTGACGCCTAGAGGTGATAGCGTCCGCCGTGACGCCTAGAGGTGATAGCGTCCGCCGTGACGCCTAGAGGTGATAGCGTCCGCCGTGACGCCTAAAGGTGGTAGCGTCCGCTGTGACGCCTAGTGTGGTTAGTGTCCGCCGTGACACCCAGTGTGGTTAGCGCCCGCCGTGGCGCATGATGAGGTTATGCTGTTATGCTGTTATGATATTATGATGTTACGTGATATGTGTGTTTCCCTGCAGTAAAGCCAGTCCTGTTTTATATTCGGTAGCGTTGTGTGGTTGTTTCCTGTGAGGGCCTCCTCCCACTCCGTTGGGATCCCTCCCAGGTGGAGGCGTTGCACCTAGAGATGTATGATATGTATGTACCCCAGGTTCCCCAAGCGGAGGCTTAGGCTCCTGAGAGCCACACAGGTTGCACAGCAAGTAGTAGCGGCGGTATTCATAGGGAACACCCGTTACACTTAAATAAAGTTACTGTGAGTAAAAAAAGGGACAAAACCTCCCCACCACCATACAGTGTACAGCAAATAAAAATATCACTTGTGAGCACATTCACATGTCTCAGAAGTGCCTGCAACCTGCCTTTCACCATTATCTCTTAACACGGGTGCGCAAACTTTTCAGTCTGTACACCCCTGCCTGCTTTCCCCCCTTCTAACCTTGTCTTTGGCGTCATGTGACCCCGCAACAGCATTTGACATCGCGTTGCCACGAGGACGCGTCGCCGAAGACAAGGTGAGGGAAGTTGCAGAGGCCTTACACGATCCCCCTGCACTTAATTTGATTTCCTTGAGGAAGAGCGCGGTGCCCCCCTGGAATATCTTGCGCCACCCCAGGTGGGCCTCCCTCCCCCCAGTTTGCTCACCCCTGTCAGCAGACAGTGCTTCCACTGCAGCAAGGGATTCTGTGAAATTACATTTTTACTTCCTGTCCATTTTAACATGGACCCCTATAAGTGTATGCCTGTCGCATAATACAGCTTTCCAGCACAGCCTGGGTTAAAGAATTATATAGGCAGTAAACCCACTCACAAGACAGCTGTTTTGACCATTTGTGTCTCACCAGTGTGAGACTGGTTATACTGGCTTTGCAGACCGGTCTAAAATATGTGAATGCGCTCACAAGTGATATTTTTATTTGCTGTAGACTGTACGGTGGAGGTTTTTTGTCACTTTTTCATCAGGCCCGCCAACAGGGGGGGGTGTGCTGGGGTCGGCGTCCGGGCCCCCTGCGTGGTCGTTAATAATAATAATAAAATATAAAAAAACGCAGTGTGGCTGCAGGTCTCTCTGATGGCAGCGCCGGAAGTTAGCTGGGCTAAGCTTCTGGCACACCGGCGTGAGAGGGAGGCCCGACACACACGTGAGCAGCCAGCGTGGGACAGACAACTGCTGTGACCTGCCATCGGGTCCCCCACAGTCACTGCCCCACGCAACACTGCCAGCCACTAACCCCCTTGCCCTCCCCCCGTAGCACCGCCAGCCGCCAGCCCCGCAGCACCGCCACCCCCCGCAGCCACCGCCCCCCCCCCCACCGCCCCCCGCAGCCACCGGCCTCCCCCTGCAGCTACCGGCCACCCCCCAACAGCCACCCTCACCCATAGCACCACCACCCCCCACTGCCACCAGCACCCACCCCGCAACAACTGGCCCTCTGCTGATTTTTATATGTATTGGGGGATGTATTTTATATATGTATTGGGGGGGGGGGGAGTATTTTTTATATGTATTGGGTGGGTTGGGGTATTTGTTATATGTATTGGGTGGGTTGTGGTATTTGTTATCTGTATTGGGGGGGTTGGGGTCTTTTTTATATGTATTGGGGGGTTGGGGTATATTTGTATATGTATTGGGGGGGTTAGTGTATATTTTTATATGCATTGGGTGGTGGTGGTATATTTTTTATGTGTATTTGGTGGAGTTTGGGATCCCAACTCTCAATAAACCCCAGTGATGGCCATACACCAGGGGATACAGATAAGAAAAGGTAACAGTGCTCCAGATAGCTCCCAAGGATCTCCTGCTATCTGTATAATGGTAAAATAAAGTCCCAACGCGTTTCGTCTCAAATAGACTTCTTCCAGGGGGTATCTGCAAGTCCTGCTGCCCTTTTCCTATTCCTCACTGTATACGGTTATTAATCATGATCAAGGTTGCGCGGTGGTAGAGCGCCTTTTAAAACAAGAAAGAATATTGAAGGAGGGCCAGATAGATTTTATCATTAGAAGTATTCGTTTTATTGTTACTAATAATTATTTTCTTTTTGATGAATCTTTTTACCTCCAGATATGTGGCACCGCCATGGGTACAAGGTTTGCGCCAAGTTATGCTAATATTTTTCTGGGAATGTGGGAACAAGATTTCATTTTCAATAATAATCCCTTTGGCGCAAACCTTGTCCTATGGCGGCGCTATATCGATGACATCATTTTTGGTACTGAAGACTTATTAAAGTCTTTTTTAACATATATTAATACAAACAATTTTAATCTTTCTTTTTTATCTATGATTAGCAATTTAAAAATTTAATTTTTAGATTTGACCATATATTATATTAAAAATAATTGTATACAGACCAAGACTTTTTTTTAAAGAAGTTGATAGTAACAACTTCATTCTGACAACCAGTTGTCATCATAAGTCTTGGCTTAATAATATTCCCACAGTACAGCTGACACGCATTAAGAGAAACTGCTCAGAAATAGGGCTTTTTCACGAGCAAGCCACTATTCTGGAGAGGAGATTCATTGAAAGGAAGTATAATAACACTCTTTTAAAAAATGCGAGAAAAAAAGTGGACACAATTGATAGAAACAGTCTTTTAATAACAAAAGAAAAAAAGCCAATAAAGGACAATTTTATTCCATTTATAACAAAGTATAATCGCGAATCTGATCAAATCCAAAATATAATCAAGAAACACTATCATATTCTAAAGGGGGACCCCATTCTTGGAGACTTTTTGGAAGAGTGTCCTCAGGTAGTTTTTAGCCGAGCGAGGAGTATCAAGGATTCTCTAGCACCAAGCGCTCTAAAGAAAATAAAGAAAACAAATGAAACAGACAATTGGTTGCCATCCTTACCAAAAGGTTTCTATAAATGTTTTACATGCAAAGCATGTAAAAATGGGCAAGAAAAAACAGATATTTTTAGTTCCAATCACACAGGTAAATGTTTTAAAATTAAATCTTTTATTAATTGTAGGAGTACGCATGTTATATATATGTTAACCTGTCCATGCTGTTACGCCGGTGCTGCCCGCAGACCAGACCCGTCCCTTCTACTGAGGTGAGGAACATATATGGGCACGCACCCGCAGCAAAAGGAGCGTGTCCGGAGTGTGGTGTTTTTAGGCGTTGCCAGGCCAGGTGATGTTGCTAGCAATACTTGCTGGTACCGGAGAAGAAGTGCCGTCGTCGTTGCCGTTTTAGCCAAGGTCAGGGATTGGAGAATTCCGGAAGGTCGTTGTCCAAGCAGGGGTCGAGAGCTCAGAGATAGACATCCGCCAAGCCGTAACCTGAGAGAATAAGAGAGAGAATGCCAGAGTAGTAATCCTAGTGGAAACTATGTCGAGGAATGAGTGAGTGGGAGGAGAGGCATTATAAAGTGCGGCTGACCAATCAGAGGTGGAGGCAGGCCTGGAGGAGTGCATGGAGCTATCCTGGATAGGTCCACTTAATTGGCAGGCAGGTGAAGACTCTTATTCTGGCAGGAGGTCCTATTAGTCTGTAGGGGGCGTGGTTTCACTGCTAGAGCAGTGAATAAATTATCTTCACCCGGCGCGCGCTGTACACGAGCGCGGCCGGGACACATGGCAGCCGCATGGGAGAGGGAAGAGCCAGCAGGAACAAGAGACCGCCGGGGACGGCGGGGAACCCCCAGAGCAGCAGTAGGTAAGTGGCGCCATCGAGGGGCACGCACCTCGGCAGCGGGGGTTAAAGAAGGTGAGGAGGGGCCAGGGCGCGGGCGCCACGAACCCAGACTCCTCACAGTACCCCCCCCCATTGTCGGTCTGTCCTGCAATACATGCCTCAAGTCAGGGTCATTCATCAAGACATGCCAGTGCTTCCCGAAAATGCCCCTCAAATCATTCCACAGTTTATTAAAGTTACCAATAAACCGTATGATCTTAGTTTCTTGTGTACTGGTATTTTGTCTCTCGACGAGTAAGGGTGTACGTGACGTGTCTCTAGCTCGTTTGTATGCCTTCTGAATGGAGTTCCTAGAGTGCCCACGATTAATAAATCTTTGTTTCATATCCACTGCTTGATCTTCGAACTCTTGTGCCGTACTACAATTCCTTCGTAACCTCAGGAAATGTCCCGTAGGTATATTCCTGGTTATGTGTAATGGATGATGGCTATCCGCACGTAGTAAACTATTAGTCGCAGTTGTTTTGCGAAAAATAGTTGTGCGTAGCCTACCATCCATTTGTTTGGAGATGGTCAAATCCAAAAAGTTAAGGACACTTTCGTTTACTTCCATGGTCAATTTCAGATTATGGTTATTGCTGGTGAGTACGCTAATGAACTTGTCTAGCAATGGTTTGGGGCCGCTCCACAACATGATGATATCATCAATGTAGCGGCCCCACCACTCAACGTGTCCTGTGTACTCCTCCAGGGCATCGCTGAAAACCACCGTTTCCTCCCACCAGCCAAGATATAAATTGACATATGTGGGGGCACAGGTGGTTCCCATCGCGGTGCCCTGGATTTGATGGTAAACTTTTTGGTCAAATAGGAAGTAATTTCGTGTCAGTACAAAGTCCAGTAATTGTACTATAAACTCATTATGTTTGTAGCAGCTTATGTCGCGTTGGGAGAGAAAATGTGTCACAGCCTTAAGTCCCACCTGGTGTGGTATACTGGTGTATAGCCCCTCTACGTCCAATCCCACCAGGAGCGTGTCAGGGGCTACCATCATATCCTCCAACCTCAAGAGCACATCTTTAGTGTCTCTTAAAAAAGACGGTAGTGCATTAACAAAGGGGCGGAGCACAGTATCTAGATACTTACTCGCGTTCCCTGTTAGGTTACCGATCCCCGAGACAATCGGTCTTCCTGGGGGTGGCATCTTATTTTTGTGTACCTTAGGTAAGTGGTAAAAGGTGGCAAGTTGGGGACATTTCACCATGATGAATTCAGACTCCCTTTTAGAGATCACTTTGTTATCTACACCTGCAGCTAAAATAGTTGTCAATTGTGTTTTAAACACAGTAGTAGGATCCTCAGATAGGACTCTATAGCTCCTATGGTCAGATAATAAGCGTCGACACTCCTTAACGTAGTCATCTTTGTCAAGGATGACTACATTGCCCCCTTTGTCTGAGGGTTTTATCACTATCGTGGGGTCTTGTTCTAAGTTAAACAACGCAGTGCGTTGTAAGTACGTCATATTTTGTTTTTTATTTCCCTTAGGTAGTCTCATTATGTCTGATGTCACTAGTTTGACAAAGGTGTCTACATTAGAGCATGATTCAGTAGGGGGAGTGAAGGTGGATGGATTTTTCAGGGTTGTGAAGGGTCCCTCTCCTATTCCTCTATCACATTCTACTGCTAGTTCTTCCAACATGTCTAACTGGTCAAGCTCCCTCGTAGTTAGAGTCTCCAAAGGAGTCCCCTCTATCGCCTTTATTCTCCGTCTGGAGAAAAATTTGTGTAGTAGGAGCTTTCTGGAGAATAAATTGAGATCTTTAATACAGTCAAATTGTACCAGATCACATGTGGGTGAGAAAGATAGTCCTTTTCTAAGCACCTCTACATGATGGATGTCTAGTGTCTTAGAGGAGAGGTTTACTATCTGTTTCTCTTCTTCCTCCCCCTGTAGGGCCTCCTCGTTGGTGCCTGTGACTGATAGCCCCATCTTTCTCTGTCTCTTAGCAGTACTCCCCTTTCCCTGTCTGGTCTTCCGCGGCCTGTTGGGATATAGCCGCCTCTCCCTAAAAAAGGTTGAAACTCTGCTGTATGTTGTTCAGGACCTCCCCTAGTTTGACCTTGATATGGGGGTCCCTCTCCTTGATTATCGGGGTCTGTGTCACTCGCCGAGTGTTCCCACTCTGTAGATGACTCTAATGGGGCCGAAGTATATTTCCTCCTTGAAGCTTTGATTTTGTAGCGGAAGATGTTACCTTCTTTAAAGTCTATGGAGACTCTTATGAAATTTTTCACTTTCCTAATTTTGATTTCTGACTTGAGTTTGTCAATATTAGTTTGCAGTTTTTTCTCCAAACCGATAAACTCATCCTGCCCGTTCCATGTCTCAATCTCTTTACGCAATTGCTCAATATTAGTGTGTGTTTTCAATAGTTTAGTTTTTTCATGTTCTAATAACAGTTTCATTAATTTGACCGAGCAATTTAGTAGTTCAGTCTCCCAGGCTTTATGAAACGCCTCATCAGTATGATATGCAGATGGTGCCAGGTTGAGTCTCAGGCCTCGGGGTACAATATCTAGTCTGAGGTAATTCTGCAGGCTAGTGATTTCCCACCAAATTCTGGCCTGCAGCTTCATCGCCTTTTCGAGATCGTTAAAGAAACCTTTAATGTCATTCTGACCTGTACTAGGGGGTAGTTCATACTCCAAGGAGAATACTGTACTGGCCTCACTTTGCCAGGCGTCAAAGTCGGGTGTGGTGGACAAAAAGCCTGCCATGCAGGAGTACTATATTACCAGTGGGTTGTAAAATTAATGTAGGTGGATTTGTATACCATGGTATGTATCACACAATACGAGAAGCCAAACGCATGCACCACATCTGGGGAGCTGGCAAGCAGAAAAGAACGCAAGTTCTTATAGGCATATGTACATATAACAAAATATGATGCCGCTCTCCACCAATAAGGGATAGTGTAGAGGATAGGGTGCATACAGGATATGAAGATACATATACAGAGGGGGATGGGGTACAGAGAGAGTGACCCCGCAAGAACCTATTTGCACTCGCTAGTCTCAAATAAATGGTTAGGAATAATTTAATCCTTGGGTGGAGCCCATACACCATTTAATAATACATATAAAATATTTTATTCAACATCTATGCAAAGACACTTAACGACTAATGGTTAAAAATTGATCAGGGGGTAGGTGGGGACAGAGGGTAACGTATAGGGTGCCTCCTATGTATATATATATATATAGTAATATCACACAGGTATTTATCTAGCACCAATGGACACGGATACTATACAAGCCTCCCAAATGTCTATATAGGTAGTCTATTGCCTCAACCAGTGCACTGTGACACGTGTGTATATATGTATCACTTAGTACACTCTATGGCTGGCAAAAAAGATCGATTCTAACGGATGTCAGTAGCCTGCTGTGTCAACCAGTGTATATAGTAAACAACCCTGTCTTAGTGAGGGCTTACAATAGGCTCGATCGCACACAGTAACTTTTTAGCAATGTATCCCACCTGGTTAATATACCATCTGCTACAGCATATATATGGAGTACAGATTATGTACGGTTATGTCACTTGCAGTAGACTCGATCGCACACAATAACTGTTTAGCAATGTATCCCACCTGGTTAATATACCATCTGCTACAGCATATATATGGAGTACAGATTATGTACGGTTATGTCCCTTGCAGTAGGCTCGATCGCACACAATAACTGTTTAGCAATGTATCCCACCTGGTTAATATACCATCTGCTACAGCATATATATGGAGTACAAATTGTGTACAATTGTGTCCCTTAATGTAATGTGGGACAGGGAAAACAAACCGACTCCAGCGGGTATAGGCAGCTAGCTGCGTCACCCAGGATATGCAGTATACAACCCAGTCTCAGTAATAGCCTACAATAGGCTCGATCGCCAGCTTGTGATCCCGCTGGGGAGAAGGCATACAACCTGGTATTTCCGTCTCTCAGTACAGCTCCGACCCGCGCCACCTGATGACGTCATAGTTGCGACATCTAAAAACGAAACCGACGTACGTTTCGCGCCACCTGGCGCTTTCTCAAGGTAATGCGACGTACGTTTCGCGCCACCTGGCGCTTTCTCAAGGTAATGGACGGAAATACCAGGTTGTATGCCTTCTGCCCAGCGGGATCACAAGCTGGCGATCGAGCCTATTGTAGGCTATTACTGAGACTGGGTTGTATATACTGCATATCCTGGGTGACGCAGCTAGCTGCCTATACCCGCTGGAGTCGGTTTGTTTTCCCTGTCCCACATTACATTAAGGACACAATTGTACACAATTTGTACTCCTATATTATGCTGTAGCAGATGGTATATTAACCAGGTGGGATACATTGCTAAACAGTTATTGTGTGCGATCGAGCCTACTGCAAGGGACATAACCGTACATAATCTTACTCCAATATAGCTGTAGCAGATGGTAATTAACCAGGTGGGATACATTGCTCAAACAGTTACTGTGTGCGATCGAGCCTATTGTAGCCCTCACTAAGACAGGTTGTTTACTATATACACTGGTTGACGCAGCAGGCTACTGACATCCGTTAGATCGATCTTTTTTGCCAGCCATAGAGTGTACTAAGTGATACATATATACACACGTGTCACAGTGCACTGGTTGAGGCAATAGACTACCTATATAGACTTTGGGAGGTTGTATAGTATCCGTGTCCATTGGTGCTAGATAAATACCTGTGATATTACTATATATATAATATATATATATATACCATAGGAGGCACCCTATACGTTACCCTCTGTCCCCACCTACCCCTGATCAATTTTTAACCATTAGTCGTTAAGTGTCTTTGCATAGATGTTGAATAAAATGTTTTATATGTATTATTAAATGGTGTATGGGCTCCACCCAAGGATTAAATTATTCTTAACCATTTATTTGAGATTAGCGAGTGCAAATAGGTTCTTGCGGGGTTACTCTCTCTGTACCCCATCCCCCTCTGTATATGTATCTTCATATCCTGTATGCACCCTATCCTCTACACTATCCCTTATTGGTGGAGAGCGGCATCATATTTTGTTATATGAGAAAATTTCTGAGACAGAACCGCACCAGCCCCACAGTCAGAAGCATCAACCTCTAGGGTGAATGGAAAGTTAATGTTCGGATGTCGAAGGATGGGAGCAGAGACAAAGGCTTGTTTCAGCGTTTTGAAAGCCGTGGCTGCCTCGGGTGACCAAGCTGAAGGATCTGCACCCATTTGGGTCAGTGCCGTGATAGGAGCGATGATGGTGGAAAATTTCCGAATAAACTTCCGGTAATAGTTGGAAAAACCTAAAAATCGCTGAATAGATTTGAGGGAATTGGGTTGCGGCCAATCCACGACGGCTTTCAGTTTCTCTGGGTCCATGGCCAAGTCTCTGTTGGAGACAATGTACCCAAGAAAGGAAGTGGTAGACTGGTGAAAAAGGCATTTCTCCATTTTAGCAAACAACCGGTTCTCTCGGAGGCGTGAAAGCACAAACTTCGTGTGGATGATATGGTCCTGTAAGTTTTGGGAAAAAATAAGGATGTCATCCAGGTAGACAATCACAAAACGATTAAGGACATCCCAAAAGATGTCATTGATAAAGACCTGAAAAACTGCTGGTGCATTGCACAAACCAAAGGGCATCACTAGGTATTCGTAGTGCCCACTACGGGTGTGGAAGGCAGTTTTCCATTCATCGCCCTCTCGGATACGGATGAGGTTGTATGCCCCACAGAGGTCAAGTTTGGTAAAGAGGTTGGCCCCCTGAAGTCTGTCGAAGAGCTCAGAGATGAGTGGGAGTGGATAACGATTTTTCACCGTAATATGGTTCAGGCCCCGGTAATCAATACACGGCCAGAGAGTACCATCCTTCTTCTTGACGAAGAAGAATCCGGCCCCTGTGGGAGAATTGGAATGACGTATAAAGCCCCGCTTTAGGTTCTCACGAATATATTCATCCATGGCTTCCGTCTCGGGCAACGAGAGAGGATAAGATTTGGACTTTGGCAAGGTGTATCCAGGTACCAGGTCAATCGGACAGTCGTAGGAACGATGAGGAGGTAAGAGCTCAGATTGCGTCTTGCTAAAAACATCCAAAAATTCTGTGTAAGGGGAAGGTAACTCCCTCTGAGGATTGGATGTGTTAGCTAGCAGATGGGATGGACGTTCCGTAGACAAAGAAGATTCCTCTGACCCTGACCTCCAGTCAATAGGATTAGGGGATACCCAATCGATGCGCGGATTGTGCTTCTGCAACCTGGGCAGGCCAAGCGTGACCGGTGTACCCGGGGCATGAATCACGTCAAAGCCCAAGGTCTCTTTGTGAGAGTGAGAAGAAAAGGTGATAGGTCCGGTCTCCAAGGAGATATATGCTGGAGTGAGTGGCCGATTATCAATCCCGACCAAGGCAACGGGGGACTTCTTCTTGGAAAGTGGGATCTGATTTTGTTCAGAAAAGGTCTGATCCATGAAGTTCCCTCCTGCGCCGGAGTCGATAAATGCTGCTGTGGAGGTACAGAAGGTAGGACCAGAAAGGGAAACAGGAATGGTCAATTTCTTAGGGAGTTCCCTTCTGGATAGGGGACAAGGAGTTTTAGCACCCAGGAAGCGCCCCTTCGTACTCACTGGGTTTGGTCATTTCCCGGAGATGGTAGATTGTCACGGGTACGCTGCTGAGAAGATCCGCAATGATGGCACGACTCTCCGGTTGAGTGAAATTGTCGTAAGGGTGCCCGAGGTTGCTGGACTCCGAGTTGCATTGGTTCTGGGGCTTCCAGCGCAGGCAGCGGGGAGAAGACAGGTCTCGAGGTAGTAGAGAACCTGGAGAAGGGAGCACGGAAAGGCGTAGACCGGGGTTGCTGACACTGAGCGCGGCGTACCTGAAGACGCTGGTCCACACGAATGGCCAGGGTGATGAGGTCCTCCAGCAGTCCTGGCCTGGGTTGAGAAGCAAGTTCATCCTTCAGGGATTCCGATAGGCCGTTCCAGAAGACGGCGACTAAGGTCTCCTGACCCCAACGAGTCTCAGCTGCTATGGTCCTGAATTCCAAGGCGTATTGGGCCACAGGCCGACGTCCCTGTGTAAGCTGCAGCAGGGAATCAGAAGCAGTCTCTTGTCGTGCGGGGGTATCGAAGACCTGTCGAAAGTCTCGTCTGAAGGCTGCGTAATCTCGGGTAATATCAGGGCGCAGTTCCCAGATCGGGGAGGCCCATGCCAATGCATTACCTGTGAGCAGACTGTATACATAAGCTACCTTTTTCCGACCAGTAGAATACAGCTGCGGAGCCATCTCGAACTGGATTTCACACTGGTTGAGAAAGCGTGGGGGTCCCCTGCGTAGGGCTTCGGAGCCGGAATCTTCGGAGCTGGGGATAAAGTGGATGTTGAATCGGACTGCGCCAGCGGTGCAGCCGCAGGTGGTGCCTGTAGAGAGAGGTCCTGTACCTGTTGGGAGAGGAGAACCACTTGTTCCGTTAAGGCCTGAATTTGTTGGTACATGGCCGTCATCATAGAGTCCACATCAGTCTGGTCTGCGTCTTGTGGGCTCGACATAATGTTACGCCGGTGCTAACCGCAGACCAGACCCGTCCCTTCTACTGAGGTGGGGAACGTATATGGGCACGCACCCGCAGCAAAAGGAGCGTGTCCGGAGTGTGGTGTTTTTAGGCGTTGCCAGGCCAGGTGATGTTGCTAGCAATACTTTCCGGTACCGGAGAAGAAGTGCCGTCGTCGTTGCCATTTTAGCCAACGTCAGGGATTGGAGAATTCCGGAAGGTCGTTGTCCAAGCAGGGGTCGAGAGCCAGTGATAGATGTCCGCCAAGCCAAGTCGTAACCTGAGAGAATAAGAGAGAGAACGCCAGAGTAGTAATCCTAGTGGAAACTATGTCGAGCAATGAGTGAGTGGGAGTAGAAGCATTATAAAGTGCGGCTAACCAATCAGAGGTGGAGGCAGGCCTGGAGGAGTGCATGGAGCTATCCTGGATAGGTCCACTTAATTGGCAGGCAGGTGAAGACTCTTATTCTGACAGGAGGTCCTATTAGTCTGTAGGGGGCGTGGTTTCACTGCTAGAGCAGTGAATAAATTATCTTCACCCGGCGCCCGCTGTACACGCGCGCGGCCGGAACACATGGCAGCCGCATGGGAGAGGGAAGAGCCAGCAGGAACGAGAGACCGCCGGGGACGGCGGGGAACCTCCAGAGCAGCAGTAGGTTAGTGGCGCCATCGAGGGGCACGCACCTCGGCAGCGGGGGTTAAAGAAGGTGAGGAGGGGCCAGGGCGCGGGCGCCGTGAACCCAGACTCCTCACACATGCGGACTTCAATACATTGGAAGAACTACTCGCCCTCTTCGAACTAGGATTCTTGAGCATTTGCGTAATATACACTTAGGGATGGAAAATGATAGTGTCCCTTTACATTTAAAAAAACACCATAATTCTGATTATACAGGTCTAAAATATATGGGATTTGAACATGTGCCAACACATTGGAGAGGAGGAGACAGAGTGAAGCAGTTGTCCTAGAGAGAATCCTTTTGGATTTTCGAATTGAAAACATTATACCCCAAAGGATTAAATGCAGATTTTGATTTTAATGCATTTTTAACATAATTGATATTTGTTGTTATGAGTATTTTAGAATTAGTAATATTTAGTGTTTTAAATACTTTTAAGCAATCATCTGTTAAGTGTGATATTCTGATATATGTATTTCTCTATTAGAGTTATTTTGATGTAATCACTTTGTTCGTTTTTTTCTATACTAATACACTGCTATATGTCTATTTAGCTCACTAAGTATATATGCTATATTTACTACCATTACACTTATTCATTATGCCTACATTATCTAAACATTTATTACTTTAGGGCAGCTTATATGTTCTATGGCTGCTTTTTTATTGTTTCACTTAGTTTATTCACATCATTGGCACTAGACACTTTACACACGATCACTTGTATGTGTATATGACAACGTTATATACCTATCTGTTTTATATTTGTCCACGTATTCTATGTGCTCTTTATTATTATTAGGCTAGTATAAGGCAGGCCACACGTTTATAGCTTTTTTTCTAACTTTGCCACTCACCTTACCCTCGTATCTGCCGCGTGTGGAACGCAGGCACTCCATATACTGCCTCCAGTATGTTTACATGATGACGTCACACATGCGACGTCGCGTTACAGCTTGGAACGCACTAGCTAATGGAACGCAGTGCGCAACCAATAGGAAGCCGGATAAACGAAAAAAGGCGCGAATTTTAAACTACTTATAGGAAAAGGGCAGCAGGACTTGCAGATACCCCCTGGAAGAAGTCTGTTTGAGACGAAACTCGTTGGGACTTTATTTTACCATTATACAGATAGCAGGAGATCTTTGGAGCTATCTGGAGCACTGTTACCTTCTTTTATCTGTATCCCCTGGTGTAAGGCCATCACTGGGGTTTATTGGGAGTCGGGATCCAGTTGTTTTTTGTATAGCTTTTGTGGCCTTCTGTTTTTATACCATAAAGATTTATTTCCTTTTTTTCCTGCGTCCTTTTCCTGTTTTTTGGAATTACTCTGCGATTCCAGAACATCCCGTATAAGTTGGTTACTTTAACAACCATAAGTCTTCCCACTTTCACAATAATGTGAGTGTTCCTTTGGCTCTTAGCATTCTAGCATCTGTTATATACAGTATTACACTATTTTGTGTTTTATCTTTCCATTGGGAATATCCTGTTGCCGAGGAGCCTGCACTGACGCTGCGAGTCCTGCCACTGGAGAAGGTCCATACCATCAGAGATATCCTGCTAACGGAGATTCCTGAACATCAGTGTGGCTATACTTAGCAACCAAAATGCTCGTTTAACCCCGCCTAATGTGAGTGCATTACTTTCTACATCTTAACAATTTTATACAGTATTATACTATTGTGTGATTTTTCCCCTTTTCTCCATGTATTTCCCATTTTGATGAGATTGTGCGCATTTGGAACCTCTCTCCTCAAACAACTCAAGTGGCCCAGAACGAAACCATTTGCTGTCCGGTGCCGCACCCATCAAGGAAATTCACATAATTGGACTATTACATATCCTTCCAGTTCACAGTTTTTTTGCGCTTGTTTTTCTCCCTTTACAGTATTTTTTTATATGTATTGGGGAGGGGCTATATTTTTATATGTTTTGGGAGGGTCTCGCATATTTTAGCATTGTGTCCAGTATTTTTGGACACGCCACCTGGCAACCCTAGCCACCCCCCCAGACATCCTGCAGCCACTGGCCTAACGCCCCCCCCCCCCCCCGGCCCCCCCCCCCCCAAGTAGCAGCCAACGGTCCCCCCCAGTAGCAGCCAAAGCCACCTGCCCCCCCAGAGCCACCGGCCCACCACCCATCCCGCAGCCACCGCCCATCCCGCAGCTACCGCCCATCCCGCAGCTACCGGCACTCCCACAGCCACCGGCCCACCCCGCAGCCAGTAGCCACCCCGCAGCCACCGGCCACCACGCTGCCACCGGGCCTGACATGAGGCCATCCACAAGGTAAGTCTGATTTTTATTTGTATTGGGGGTGTATTTTTTATATGTATTTGGGGGGTGGGGGTATATTTTATATGTATTGGGGGGATGGGGGTATATTTTATATGTATTGGGGGATGGGGGTATATTTTTATATGTATTTAGGGGTGGGGTTATATTTTATATGTATTGGGGGGGTGGGGGTGTCTTTTTATATGTATTGGGGGTTAAGTAAAAGTTTTGCTGTAATTTTTTTTCCCGTGGTAGGTTTGCTATGGTTTGGCTTATTTTGGATCAATATACCTGCATTTGAGCGCTTCAGCTATTTTCTACAACTTCATTACCTTAGCAGCTAACCGCTAAGGCAATGAAGGGGTTAACTACCAGTGCCATGTTTATTGTGGGTAGCGGGGGTAGGTGAAGGTGGTATTTGGCCCTTGGTGGGTCTCTAGGCCTTGCGGGGGAGGGGTGGTGGTGGTGGGTGGAGTTAACCCTTCATTACCTTAGTGGTTAATATCGCTAAGGTAATGATGGAGTTAACCTCTCCCGCTACCACCCGGTAGGCCTAAACATCATCCTTGGGGCTACAGCCCCCTTCACCCAATCCCTGTACCCACAATAAACAAAAATACACACAATAACCTACTACCCATCTCCTATACCCCCAACAACACCCCCCCCGCCCAACACATACAGTACTGTAATGGGCAAAATAACTATTATCCAGATATGGATAATAGTTAATTTGCCCATTCAAAATCAAACATTAGCCAGCCAGCATAAATAAAGTAAATAAAACTTTCTACTTACGCCTGACATCATGAAGTGCATCCTGGTCAGCATACTGCAGATCCATATCTTCCATTGCCAGCAAGAGTACATGAAAAAATACAATCTAATGGCCCCTAACCCCTTAATCACTTTAGCGATTAATAACCACTATAGTAATTAAGGGGTTAACCCTGTCCCCCGCTACCCACCCGGGAGGCCTAACCACCCACTCCGGCCCCACTATACCCACCCTCTACCCATTGATTGGCACAATGGTATATCATACCCATATAATATGGCATGATAAGCCACTATAGCAGTCAGTGGCCAACCTAATACAAATCATTAAGTCCAAAAATACACAATAATAAAGGAAATACGCAAGCACCTAAACACCCCAACAATAAAATAATTAAAAAGCCTAATAGTACACATGAATAAAAATTATCACTCACCAAAACCACAAAAGAATACAAATTATGTTATTCCAAAACATAAGAATAAAATTAAATAAACATCTATCCAACCAATTCATTAAATAAAACCACTAGACAACAAATCAATTAAATAAATAAAACCACTAGCCAACAAATCAATTAAATAAATAAAACCACTAGCCAACAAAACTATTCATTCATTTAAACCGCTAACCAACACTAAAATGTACTAATAACAAGCCATCCAAATTCCAAACAATTTAACCAAAACAATAAACAGAAATAGAAATAATAACAATCAATTCAAAACACGCATTTGCCAAAAAATGCATTGCCTGTCACTGTATTTATCTACACCCTAAAAGGGCACAGATGAATACATTAGCAGGCAATGAAAAACATAAAAAGAAATAAATACAATCAAAAAAACTGAAAAAAGACATTTACATACATTCAATATTTTCCTTACCTTTAGAAGTCTTCACCCTCCGAATCCCGGCATAACAGGAAGCTCTCGACCCGCGACGTCATCACCAGCAGTCCGTCTCCATCCTCCTTGAAGATCTGCATCAGGTAAAAAAATCTTCTTTCTTTGATCTTCTTTCACCTTCTTCTATCTTCATCTGTCATTATTTTCTTATTTTCTTTAATTTTCTTTCTTTCAATCCAAAGTACCCCATATTAAATCCACAACGGATGTTGTCTCATTGTCTTCTTGTGCTAAAATGAGAAGGAACAGGCCTTATATAGGGGCTGTGACGTCACATTTTAGGGTCAGATGGTACAGCTCCAATCCGATTGGACGCTGTATCATGTGGCCGCCTCTTAATTTTTTTTTTAAAGGATGTGACATCATCTTCGAGGGAGCTATGTCACATCCTTAAAACCACAAGGCTATATCACAGGGTATTACAGCCAATGGGATTGAAGACAATCCCATTGGCTTATGTACCATATGATATGTCACATTAGTTAAAAAGGATGTGACATCACTTTAAGGGATGATGTCACATCCTTTAAACTAATGTAACATATCACATGGTACAGGAACCAATTAAACTGTTTTCAATCCCATTGGCTGAAATACCCTGTGATATAGCCATGTGGTTTTAAGGATGTGACATAGCTCCCTCAGAGATGACGTCACATCCTTAAAAAAAACAAAGAGGTCGGCAAATGATGCAGCGTCCAATCGGATCGGAGCTGTACCATCTGACCCTAAAATGTGACATCACGGGCCCTATATAGGGCCTGCAAGTGTAATTTTAGCGGAAGATCTTGACGTGGCACATCCATTTTGGATTTACCATGGGGTTTTGGATTGAAAGAAAGAAGATAGAAGATTAAGGAAAAGAAGAAAAGAATGACAGAAGAAGATAGAAGAAGGAGAAAGAAGATTAAAGAAAGAAGATATTTTTTACCTGATGCTGTTCTTCAAGGTGGATGGAGACGGATTGCGGGTGATGACGTCGCAGGTTGAGAGCTTCCTGAAATGCCAGGATTCGGAGGGTGAAGACTTCTGAAGGTAAGATAAATATTGAATGTATGTAAATGTCTTTTTTCAGGGTTTTTTATTGTATTTATTTATTTTTATGTTTAACATTGCCCGTTGACTGCCAATATATTAATCTGTGTCCCTTTAGGGTGTAGATAAATACAGTGACAGGCAATGCATTTTTTGGCAAATTCTTGTTTTGTATTGATTGGTATTTTTTCTATTTCTGTTTATTGTTTTGATTAAATTGTTTGGAATTTGGATGGCTTGATTTTAGTACATATGTGGATTGGATAGCGGTTTTATTTCTTGATTTGTTTTGTTGGTTAGGTGTTCCTTTAATTGTATTCTATTATTTTGGTATATTATCATTTTTATTCTTTAGTAGTTTTGGTATTAGAATAATTTTATTGATGTGTAGTTGAGGCTTTTTAGTTCTATTATTGTTTTGGTGTTTAGGTGCTTGTTTATTTCTTTAATTGTTGTGTATTGTTGTTTTAATAAGTTGGCCATTGACTGCTATAGTGGCTTATCCTGCCCATATTATATGGGTATGATATACCACTTTGCCAATCAATGGGTAGAGGGTGGGTATAGTGGCCCTTGGGTGGGTGGTTAGGGCTTCTGGGTTGGTAGCGGGTTTAGGGTGGATCAACCCCTTAATTACTATAGTGGTTATTAATTGCTAGGGTGATTAAGGGGTTAGGGGCCATTAGATTGTATTTTTTCATGTACTCTTGCTGGCAACGGAGGACATGGACCTTCAGTATGCTGATGAGGACGCCCTTCATGATGGCAGGGGTAAGTAGAAAGTTTTATTTATGCTGGCTGGCTAATGTTTGATTTTGAATGGGCAAATGAGCTATTATCCATATCTGGATAATAGTTATTTTGCCCATTACTGTACTGTATGTGTTGGGTGGGGGGTTGTTGGGGGTAGAGGAGATGGTTAGTAGGGCTGTTGTGTGTATTTTTTTTTATTGTGGGTACAGGGATTAGTAGTGGTAGTAGCCCCAAGGATGGTTGTTTAGGCCTACCGGGTGGTAGCGGGAGGGGTTAGCCCCTTCATTACCTTAGCGGTATTAACCACTAAGGTAATGAAGGGGTTAACTCCACCCACAACCCCCCCGCAAGGCCTAAACACCCACCAAGGGCCAAATGCCATCTTCAGCCACCACCGCTACCAACAATAAACTGGGCACTGGTGGTTAACCCCTTCATTGCCTTAGCGGCTATCTGCTAAGGTAATGAAGCTGTTTTAATAAAAAATGTAATACTAGTGTATGTGAGCAGGAGGTCTCCGAAGCAGAACCACGTTGATTTCAGGTCCGGGGACCACTTGCTTCCCGAGATACAGGCCCCATTATGGGGTGCCGGTATCTCCTATGCATTTAAATCCCACGGTCACATGATGCGAGACATTTAAATGCATAGGAGATACCGGCACCCCATAACGGTATTATTAAAACCCTGCGATCACTGGTGAGATATGCGCAGGGAGGGGCGGCTCTCTCTGTGCAGCTCTCTGCAGCTGGGCCAGATAGCTGCAGATCCACGGGTGAGACATTTTGAGAGAGGCTGAGACCACATCGCCGATCCTCATACATTTTGGTCGGGGAAAGCGGCCTATTCTAGTAGCCTTCATAAAGGCTTTTTGAATACCATGATAAATACACTGGGGGGGAAATGGCGGCGTAACAGGCCCAGCGATTTTTTGTATGAAGGCTACTAGCATAGGCCCCCTTGTGATTTAAGCACAGGAGGAGCACCACTTCTTTCAGGACTCAAAAAATAAAAATAAATCTGTCTGAAGAGACTCAAAAGGTCAAAACCACTGTCTGTGAGTAGGTTTACTTCCTATGCACCAACTTTAACCCAGGCTGTGCTGGAAATTTGGATAATACAGCAGGCATAAGCTTATAGGGCTCCATGTAAAAATGTATAAAAAGCCAATTCCTTTGTGTAACAGGAATATTATAAATACATATATATATAAACATTAATATGTTTTAATATCCCTATTTAAATAAAGCAGCCTCAGAGCTCTGAGAATCCAGCAGAGAGATAGTTAATTGCAGCCACTCTATTAACTAGTCTCCACCTGGACTAATAAGAGCTCTCTAAAAAGCCTGTGAGAAACAGGAGAGATATTTTCCTTAGCTCACATTTGGGCTGACAGAAGGAGAACAGAGAAGCCTGCACACAGACACTGTCTTGAGCACAAAGGCTGTGCTTAGATCAATACACCCAGATACCCAGAGACCTAAATTTCCTGGACACAGAGGACACAGGAACCTGCCAGAGACTGACATGGAGAGCTACCTGCTTAAGGTAGTTCCTGAGACTTTGGGGTGATAGGCTGGTAATGGGAATATTCCTCCAGTCCTGCAGATAGGGCCTGGGGAAGTGTTATTTTGTTGTTTTTGTATGTTTTTCTTGGATAAAGGAACAGGCTCAATAAAGCCAAGATATAATTTCACCCACATCGGTCTGCATTAGATGTACCTCTGTACACATCTCTTGCCCTTTGGCTTACTTTTTCTTACTGTCACTCCTTGATCTCGTCCTTTACTGTTGGGGTCTGTCACTGTATTCCTATCGCACATTTTCGGTCTGTGTTGCTAACATCTCTTCATCTTCTGTTGATCTATCTGTTGGTGTACCGCAGGGCTCTGTTCTGGGACCTCTACTTTTCTCTCGCTATACACCATCAGTTCATGACCGCATCAACTCTTTTTACTTGAAGTATCATCTCTATGCAGATTATACACAGATATATTTATCCACTCCTACCCTCACACCTGCAATCCAGACCCAAGTCTCTGATTGCCTCCTGGTTATATCCTCATGGATGATGCACCGCTGTCTTAAACTTAATGTAAAAAACTGAACTCCTCATATTTCCCACAAATCCTGGCCTTTTTCCATCACAGTAAACATTTCTACCATATATCTTGCTGTCAAAGCACGTTGTCTAGGAGTGATATTTTAAACTTCCCTGTCCTTCTCTATTCCCATTTACGTTATGGCTAAAATTTGTTGCTTCTTCCAATATAATATTGCCATGATATGTCCTTTCCCTTGTCACACTACTGCTAAAAATCAAATGCAGGCACTTACAGTATACTCTCCCAGTAAAAATAACTTAATATGCTCACTGGATTTGAGGAGTATGCCAGGCCTCAAATAGCCCTGATGTAAATTTCCTCCTATAATAATGAGCATAGATTCAAAGTCCATAGGTGGTGGGTGCTTCTTCAAGAGCCGCAAGAAAAATGCAAACAGCGCACCGGGTGTCAGTAATTGAAAAAATGTATACTGTACATTTAATATATATAAAAACAAATAATCATGGTGTCCAACATGAGACATAAAATATTAGTATCAATTACCATTAAAAACACAATATATGTAAACAATTAACACAATAAAATTAATAATATTAATTAACTTTTTGGGGGCTTCTTCAGAGCTTATCCCAAAACTCTTAAGTTGGTAAGAACTAAAGAGGGTTAGCAGAGCACAGGACAACACCCCACCGTGGTGCAGATCAGTTTATTCATACAATAAAAGCAAATAAAATGATCAGTGTCACTCACAAGTGAAGTGCTTGGACTCAAACACAAGATGTGGCATATAAATCAGTACTCCTTTAACTTGCAATCTAATTTGTGCTGCAGTCTCACCCTCTCTCCTTCTGGATTAACTACAGATGCTCCTATGAGCCATCATGTTTTAGTACCTTACAGGTGACCTGTGATGACATTGTGTTATCAAGGTGATGCCTCAGCATTTCTCTGGAGCTCTAGCTGAACTTTGCCTTTTCTTTAGACTGCACCCTACGCATTTTGCAGAGCAATTGTCCGCTTCCTCAGGGGCCTACATGTATGCATTGATCTCTCGTTATGCCCCTGCTTGTCTCCTGTGCTCTACCTATAACTGCCTCCTTTCCCCCCCGTTTCACCTCTACTGCTCTCTCTCACCTTAAACCCTTTTCCCTCACTGCCCCTTACCCGTGGAACTCTTTCACACTCAGCATACACCAAGCACCTTCTCTCCCCACCTTTAAGGGAAATCTTAAAACTCACCTCTTAAAGGTACAGTCCAAGCGGTATTTACATTTTTTTTTGGTAATAGGTTTGAAACAGGTGGACTCTGCGGAGCTGAATGTTGATTCCAGCTCCAGGGACCATCTGCTTCCTGAGATACTTACCTCCGTAGGGCGTGCCAGTATCTGTGGTAAGTTTAAATGTCCTGGTCACGCAGGCCAATAGGAAGCTGCAAGGGATGACATTACGGCTTCCTATTGACCCGCGTGATGTGGGACATTTAAGCCACCATTATGAAAATTAAAACTAGCCCAGCTGGTGCTGCTACCGGTGCCACCTATGGAGGTAAGTATCTTGGGAAGCAAGGGGTCCCCAGAGATGAAATCAATACAGAGACTTAAATGCTTGAATGGTTCTCATACTCTACAGAGTTTTTGCCAGGAGTCATTGATATAGCTTATTATCCTCTCCATCTCCATAATGAAAATAATCTGATTCTTTATGGTGGGAAATGTGGGAGGAATTGGGCTCTTCTAGGACTAGCAATAACACATCTGGTGGCCAGCAGTATCTGGGAGGTAAGTTTGTGCAGTGTTTTATCTGGTTTGGGGTGAGTTTTCCTAGTATTTATGTAAGGTAGTCCCTGTGAGCCTGTGTATGTATCTAAGGACTTTGTTCCATAGTTGGGTAAGCTTAAGTTTAGGGAAGTCTAGCTATATGTGAGAAATTGTCCTTCTCTGACCGCAGCACATGGGATATGATGTCGGGTATATGGCATGAAGAGGTACCAACGGTAGAGCAGTTTGTAGGCATTTTCTTTTATTGTACGGCAAAAAGATCTAGTAGCTGTCATCTTGCAAATCTCCTGTCAATCTTCCCATTTTAGGCTCTGGCCCAGCTCCATCTCCCAGGAGAACATATACTTATCCTTTTTAGTGTCATCATTTGTGAATAAGTTTTGGTAAATTGTCGATTTTAGTTTTGTTCTGTCTAAGGGATGGCTACAGCTCAGCGTCTCTTTTTTTGTAGCAGCACTGCCTCCCTTATTTGGTCAACTGGTACGGGCTCTCCCACACCTCAATGTTTGCACCTGCATCGGAGATGGTGTGAGTATCTGTAATGGTTGAGGAGCATGAGATGAGGGGGAATTTACACAATGTGAGAAATCCCTGATATGGCAAGGGACCCCATGGATGCAATTGAGATAATGAGCATGGAGGGGGCACAGAGAGTCTACAATCTCTGTTGCATTGCCCACGTGAGCCCATTTATAGATGCTATCACCTAGGTTATACTATTAATGACAGTACTACTGTGCTGAAGAATGGTGAGGAGTATTAGGCGATGTTGTGCTGGGCTGCCTGCTCCTGGTTGTGGGCTGCTTGTTCCCTTCTCTTTGAGTTTAGACCTGTCCTGGCCTCAATACGGCCAATCTGGGCCGTGATGTTATTGAATCCTGTGTGCTACATGTCTAGCAGCTGCCTCTGGTATCCCATCAGCTGCACATGAGAGAAGGGTGGGGTCTGGATCCTCGGCTGAATGGGCAGCAGCAGGTGCAGTAGAGACAGCTGGGTGCAGCTGGGGTAACAGCTATGGGTGCAGGTGGGAGGGGGGGCAGCCACGGGAGCATTGGCTGTGACCTCCTCAGTCACCTTCATGGGGAAGAGGGTCACAGTGGGCTCTTCCACCAAAAGGGGCTCTTCAGCCTCTGGCACAGGCTGTGCCACCACAGCCAATTTCCATTTGTAGGATGGTCCTGACAAATAAATATATAATATCATCAAATACATTCAAACAGAACATGGGTACATGTAAGCACATCTGGATAGATTTGCAAGCCCCCCCCCCCCCCCCCAATTTTTTTTTTGAAGATGTCTCTCTATTTTTAGAACATTTTAGTTGTAGAAAATATAGAGGCCCCGATCTAGTGGTGGATTTACATACTGTATAAGCTAAATATGCTACAGAGGAGCCTCCAAATACTAAGAATTCATTTTTTCAAATACCTATAATATATTTGGGTGCCCCATACATCCAAACGGCTCTATACAAGGTAAAAATAAATTCGAATAAAATGAGTAGTGGTTTGAATCTTTAATAACAAACGTGGAATGTACGTTAAAAGCAAAACAGTGACTCAACAAAATTTCGCAGAAGAACATATAGTTTACTTAGTACTTTCCTTTGACCTCATATCCACAGTCCCTGTTTTGTTTAAGTTCTAGGAATGGACTCTCACACCACCTTTCAATTGTGAGGAGTACGCAAAACATGTATGGTAGTTACCCTGTGCTGCCCCCTCCTGGCTTTTTGAATGCTTTTTTTAGAATGTTCCTTTTAGTTTGTCTTCAAATCAAGTTTTCTGCTCAGTTTGCTGCCCCCCTTTGTGAGGATAGTGTCCTTCGTTGCTGTCTTGTTGAGGTAGATTTTATTATAAACTAGCTGATATACCCGGCGTTGCCCGGGATGTAAATTTGTAATAGGTAGTATTAGTTATAAATAGGGGAACAATAGGTTGACTATTTGGTGGAAAGATTGTATAATAATGTTGAAAAGAAACATGGAAGAAAATGTAATACGATGTTGTTGTTTAAAAATGGTTTATTGTAAACACACCACTGTACAATGTATATTTTGGTGACATAAGTGATGTAAAAATGTGAGGTGTATGACCCGCTAGGGTGTGAGCAGGTGTGAGGCAGCAGGTGTCTGGTGAGTGCGGGCGGCGGCTGGTCAGTGATGTCAGTGCGTAGGGGTGTGAGTGCGGTGGGAGGGTGTGAGGCGGGTGGCACTGGGTGGGTGGTGAGTGGGTGCGGCGGCTGGTCAGTGATGTCGGTGCGTAGGGGCGGGAGGCGGCAGGTGTGTGTCGAGTGTGTCGGGTGGGTGAGAGGCGATGGGTGTGTGTCGAGTGTGGCGTGAGGGTGAGAGGCGGCGGGTGTCTGTTGAGTGCCGGCGGCGGCTGTGTGGTGCGCAGGGGTGTGAAGCGGCGGGTGGGTAAAAGACCGGGGCGGGAGGTGGCGGGAGTGCGGGCGGCGGGGGGGTGAAAGGCAGAGGCGGGAGGGCTGTGGGAGTGCGGGCGGGTGAAAGGCAGAGGCGGGAGGGCTGTGGGAGTGCGGGCAGGTGAAAGGCAGAGGCGGGAGTGCGGCGGGTGGGTGGAAGGCAGAGGCAGGAGGGCGGTGGCGGGTGGGTGAAAGGCAGAGGCGGGAATGGGTGCGGCGGTTGGGTGAAAGGTAGAGGCGGGAGGGCGGCGGGAGTGTGGCTGTGCGGGAGGGTGGCGAGAGTGCATGTTAAATAGAAATTACATACTTACCTTTAAAGACCTAGTGGAGAAATGCTGGTTACCCCGTAAAGAGGTGCTTAGCTATTGACAGATGAAACACTTTGTTTCATCCCTCATCCTCCCCCTCCACCATTTTTGAGTGCCGTTTTGATTCTCATTATCTCTAGAAAGGGCTGCTATCCACTTTGTACCATATTATTCTCTAAATGGAGAAAAAAAATGTTCCTTTTTACGTAAATAGGAGGAGGAGCTGGGAACACACTTGTTCGAAGACTGGAATGATATTTGTGAGGCGGCATCTAAAAGTTATATATGCACCAGGATAAAGGAAAATGGAACTCGACCTTTCTACGCCTACATAAGTTTAACAGGAACACCTCCCCCCAGATGTTTTCGAGGCTGTGGTTCTGCCCCCTCATAAAGTCTTTGTGGTCCCAAACATTTTCCTTGATCAATATGATCATGGGCTCATCCTTAAGACCTGACCCTTTAATGGCCCCTTTGAACAAATTGCCTCCTTACCTCTCTAGGGCTGAAAAAAAATGAATGACGCACATACTTGCGGTCATGCGCTGTTGCATAGAAGCCCATTGGTTGAAGAACGGGGTTCCCCACCTGAACTCTGTTGACAGTCCGATTTGGAATATTATCCTTATGGAATGAATCAGCTTTTTCCTGAGAGAGAATTGTACCAAATTATCTATGGTATGGGACCCGTGGCTATCTTACATTGGAGACTCAGGCTTCGGACGCTCATCAGCATATACGCATATAACCTCCTCCCACACCGCCTCTCCCTTTTAGTTCTTATGCTCGTAATGTGTTAGGGTCTTTCACAATCTGATTGTGCCTACCTCATTGGTGCCCTTCAAGCTTTTATCTAGCATATCCCCCATTCAGTTTTGTTGTATAGCACTCCTTTTTCTTTAGCGGTACTCCAAACTAAAAAAAAAAACAGTTTGAATTTTTTTTTATTCTAAAAATATTAATCATTACAAAAATCTAATTTATTATACAAAATTGCAACTAGACCCACTGTATGATCTTATCCTGCAAAGAGGAACTCAAATCAATGTTAATATTTAAACCGGGGTCAGTGTTTCAATTGGTTAATCCAATAGGATATTTGTGTGACCCGATTTCCTCCCCACAAGTGTGGCGTTGGCAGGGGTGGCAACAGAAATCATTGAGCCCAGGACAAAATATAAGCAGCTTGAGTGTACTGAGCAATAACTGAGAGGGTTGGGGGAGAGGAGAAGGTATGTACCTGTGGGGGAGGAAAAGCAGGTATGGGAATAGGGGGGCAGGATGCAGGAGGGGGTATAAGGAGATATATGCAGGGGAGTGAGGCAGGTATGGGCATGGGGGGATGTGGGAGGCTGTTTACAGAGGTATGGGGGTAGGGGATGGGGTATATGGATGCATGGGCCTTGAGGGAAGGGGTACAAGAAGGTATGGGCCTGGAGGGAAGGGGGTAAAAGGAAGTATAGGGGTTCCAAGGAGGCAGGACCTGGGGGGAAGGGGCTACAAGGTGGTATGGGGGTGCGGGTACATGGAAGTATGGCCTGGAGGATAGGGTAAAAGAGGTATGGGCTTGGGGAAAGCACAAGGAGGTATGGGCTTGGGGAGCAAGGGGTATAAGGAGGTATGGGCCTGAAGGGTTATACGGAGGTATTGGGCATGGGGTGAGGATATAAGAGGTAAGGTCCCCGGCGGGGGTATAAGGAGGTAATGGGCCAGGGGTGGGGGATATAAGGAGAACATGGGCCTGGGAGGAAGGCATAAGGGTTAAATGGGCCTGGGCCTGGAGGGGGTATAAGGAGGTAATGGGTCTGGAGAGGGTTATAAGGTGGTAATGGGACTGGGGGTGTAAGGAGGCTACCTGAAATTGTGAATGCTTAATACTAGACCCTTAGTGACTGTTCACATGTGGATAAACTCCCATCACACCATTTTAAGAGGTGGAATTCCCTTACTCCTCATCTGATGAAGGAAATATTGTTAAGATATGATTTAAAGAAAATGTAACTCTGTGAGTGCATAGTTTTTTTATTGAATTGACACCGTTTGTCAGAACATGCTACACCATCGTGCTTTCTTTTTGTTCTTCTTACTCTATAAGAAATCAACCATCTGTGCACTAAGAAGCCTTTTATTGCATCTGTTCAAGACTTCTGGATATGCCACTGCAGGCACTGAGTGGCCCTTTGGATACAAGTGGAAATCCTTGATACTCCCTCTATAGTGAGCCCTCTAGACCAAGCTGGCCAAGTCTCCAAGAATGTAGACTCATGAAATCTTGGGTAGACTCAAGACAATCTATCATGATGGTGAGTGTGGCTGCAGCGAGTTTGTTATGTATATAACATACATAATATACATGTATGAGAGTGTAGTATGTATTTGAGATACCAGTGAATATGTTTGAACCTGTGTAGGTACAGTAAGCACTACTGCAAATCCTATAACTTTTGTTCTGTGTTTTGGCCCTAAAGCATTGCAATTTGTTGGTAATCCAACCTGTGAAGAATCTTCTGGTGTGTATAGCAGAAATAAGGAGATTTATAGGTGTCACTTTTAAAACAAGATTGACTTACTCCTTGATTTACATATTAATATTCTTGATTGTTCATAGTTACTTCATTATCTTTAATAAGCTTGTCACATTAAGTCATATATAACATTAAAGAATAGCACTATTTGTATTAATTGCATACAAATAAAAGTGTAAAGGTGTATTACCATATTATGGATGCTTTAAACACATCGTTGTTATTTAATAGTATTTTTAATTTCCAATATAAATATAAACTGAAAGTAACGTTGCATCTGAAAAGGCAGCTGCACAGTAGCAAACTTTACACTCAGAACTAAATGACAGCATCACACTTTTCTCATGAAGAGTTTCCAAGAATATCCTATCTGTAAACAATGTTTCAGAAAATGAAGTGTACACATTGATCCCGTTTTCAAAAGCAATACATAGTTTTCAATGAAGCAATATAATTTTGAAAAGATAATTCATTTGTTCCTCTTTAGTCACTTTAAGTAACATTTATACGACATCAGGCCCTTGCAGCTTATTAAAATATTTTCTTGCAGTAATACTGCAGGATTTCTAGGTTGGTAAGAGACATCCACAGAGGCAGTAGAAAAAGTTTGCAAAAATTTGCAAACACGTAGTCAAAAGGATAACAAAAGTGACATTGAATTTGCAAAACAAATTACCGAGACAATGTGTGTATTTATATTTATTATCGGCATAGAAAGTACTTTACATTGACATTCAAATAACTATGTAAATGTATCTTAGTTTTCCCAGTGAATCCAAAGTGTTGGTGTTATTTGCCTCCTTGCTCAGATTGTTTCTTTGTGTAGTTTTGGATTGCGGTTTGGAAATGCTCTTTGGTGTTTAACTCTTGTCTAAAAAGAATGATGTAACATTTAGGAGTAAAATAGCCACTAAGAATACCAAATATACTGGCCAGTACAGAAGTAACATTCACCGCTGCAATATATTTCCCTTTGTAGATTATGTAGGTTGTGAAAAAAGCAATCCAGGAGAAAAAGTAGACCAGTAAACTGAATGATATACATTTCGCTTCATTATAATTCTCTGGTAAATCTTTTCCCATATAGCAGAAAATGAAGCAAAACATACTAAGCATCCCAATGTAAACTATTTCAGTGATAGATCCTATGGAGCTAGTCTCAGAACATTTGAAAATGATCTGGTCCTCAAATATGGAATAATTTTCAATTGCTTCAGGAGGCTTTACAGCAATCCAAATGATGGAAATTAAGATCTGTGCAGCAGAACTTACAATGATAAAATTATTATGTCCATTCTTTTTCACCCAAATGTTATACATTTTAGGCATATGAGTGGCCATTTTGAAAATACACACAATTTGAAAAGAATGACAACACTGATGATAAGCAAACAGTGAAACTTACTGCAAGAGAGGCTGTCTTATCATACATGTAACTTTATGAGGTTTTCCAAAATAACAATATAATGTGCAACAAGAACATGCTAAAGACATTAACATCACTAAACACATCTTTCCACCGGCAGATTTAACAACTGGCGTGTTTAAATTCAATGTAAAGACCACAGCAATGGCTATGGTTATTATCAGCAGTAATGTTATTATAACCAGAAGAACAACTGAGACTGGATCAGTCCAGGAAAGATATTCTAAGCTTCTGTTGTGACACATTTCACTCCTGGGTGGAGACCACTGCTTAAGTCCACATTGCTGACATGCATACAGATCTGCACAAGGAAAATAATAGGTATTATTTTTACAAATGATGTGAACATTTAAGATTATAAAACCTTTATGATATTTGTGAAGAGTTTATTATTAGTAGAGATGCTCACTTAGAGGTAGGTCCTTTGAAGACCGTAAAATCGTGGCTAAAAACGTGGCCGCTACTGTAGTTTCTGTGCATTTATTGGGTATCCTAAAAGCTAAATATATGGAAAAATAATGTTTATTAAGCCGCTAATTTGCATATGACTAACCCCGGGTAAGACAGTTCCCGGTGCTAACTGGCTGTAACGCTGGCTCACGTTAGTCATATGCTAAGGAAGATGCCAGGTATATATCGCAACGCAATATATACCTGGCATCTGCCTTCCCAATAGAAATATTATGTATGCCTTCATTGCCACTAAAGAAAGAAAGAGAAGAAAGAAAACAGCTTTAAAGTAAAGAAGAAATACTCCCCGGAGACTGCTCTTCTAGCAATGGAGGCTCCAAGGCTTCAGCTAAAGTTGATCATCGAACGTGCTACAGCTAAAATGGACATGGATTGGAGATAGACACCAGGCCTGGATTTATTTGCCATTTCGATTTCTCCTTTTTTTGGCCATTGGGCTTGGATTTATTTTTCCTGCTTTTCTTTTTTTGTTTATTTTTGTGCCTTTGGGCTTGAATTAATTTTAATGCTTTTGTGTTTTTTCCTTTGCTATCAGACTTGGATTGTGTTTCTTTTTATGGCTGGGCATCGGCCCCCTTTTACATTGTTCTCCAGGCCCCCATTGAGCGCCTACGTAGCCACAGTAACAATAAATGGATTTAAAGGCTTTATTTTTATTATGTTATTTATTTTTAATGTATATGTTGTTACACATTTTTTTGTGTGCTTTTCAATGGGCAAAGCCCTATTAGCCGCATTTGACTATGAGGACTATTCTTATCATTTATTTGTGAAGCGCTAACATATTCTGCAGCGTGGTACAGAGTTAGGCATATTACAAAAACATAAAAAGTTACATACAGGTGAGGATAAACATGCATAAACAGATTCAAAGAGGTAATGAGGGCCCTGCCCGTGGGAGATTACAATTCACAATTACAGAGGGGGGAGGTAGTTTATTTTGGGATAGGGGGTCTGGGTGATGGGGTAGTGGTGGATGGTTAGCACACTGGGGGGGGGCGAGTTGTGGTGGAAGGGTTAACCCCTTCATTACCGTAGTGGTTAGTAAAGCATTTATTAGACACTAAGGTAGCCAAGGCGGGTAAGTAATGTCTTTAAATATTGTTAATAGTACATCTTTTTATTTCAGCTTACCATTGATTGCCAATGTGGCTACATAGCCCCCCATTGAGGGCCTAGGTAGCCACAGTGACAATCAATGAATTTAAATGATTTTTTAAGATAAGACGGTGTTTTTTTATGTTGAAAAGTTTTTGTGTAATGCAATTGGCAAATGCCCTATTAGCCACATTTGGCTAATAGGGCTGTTGTGCATTAGTCTAGTGGGGTTGTAGGTGTTGGTGCCTCTGGGAAGGAGGTTAGGCAACCCGGCAGGATTACAGGGGTGTTAACTCCTTGTATGCCATAGTGGTTGTAGTACTATGACATACAATGGGTAGTAGGGTAGTTAGGATATTTGTATTAACCCATTGGTTACGTTTGTGGCCATGAAGACATGCATAATGCATGCCTTCAAGGCTACAATGGCTTCCAAGGGGTTCATACACAGGTCATGGCTTAATTTTTTGGCCTAGTCCAGAGTATTCACATTGGCTTCCAATAGTGCTAAGGCACTATAGATAACACAAGTGGCTCATTTCAATACCCTGGACTGAGCGGTAGGCAGGATCGGAGAGCAGGAAGCAGAGATGCGGGAGGGCTTGGCTAGTCGGAGCAGAGGAAGGTCTGTGAGTGTGCCTGTGTAGCTCAGTTAGAGGGAGCGGGGCTAGTCGGAACAGAGAGGGAGATGATGTGAGTGTTGTGTGTGTGTAGCTCACGGGGGGAAGGGTGCTGGGGGCGTGGCTAGTTGAAATGGGCTAGTCAGACCAGAGAGGGAGATGGTGTGAGTGTGTGTGTCAGAATGCCAGCCAGTGTGTGTGTGTGTGTGTCAGAATGCCAGTGTGTGTGTGTCAGAATTCCAGTGTGTCACAGATACA
Source organism: Ascaphus truei (assembly GCA_036426205.1). Classification (NCBI taxonomy): domain Eukaryota; kingdom Metazoa; phylum Chordata; class Amphibia; order Anura; family Ascaphidae; genus Ascaphus; species Ascaphus truei. Next base: position 38,279,791 of record CM071572.1, read on the forward strand.
GACTGGCATACACACAATGACACAGAGCTAACAAATTAATTAAATATACAATTCCCATAGGGGTCATTGAATTATCATTTATTAAATACATTTTAAGAAAAATATTTGGAAAATATTTGTCATTATGTCAAACTGCATTGATTTCAGCTCAGGGGACACCCTGCTTCCCGAGACACTTACCTCGGAAGGGGGTGCCGGTCACTGCACAGTTTAAATTACCTGCGTCACATGGGCCAATAGGAACCACAAGGGATGATGTCACCGCTCCCTGTTGGCCCGCAGGATGCGGCACATTTAAAGCTGCTATATTTATATCCCCGACAAGCCCCACCTGGGCTGCTACTGGAACCCCCTTCCGAGGTTAGTATCTCGTGAAGTAGGGGGTCACTGGAGCTGAAATGAATGTAATTCTGCTTCAAATCTATTGTTTGTTTGTGTTTTTAAAACACAAAAAAAGTGTTACCAGTAGTACCTCTTTAAGTGAAGATTCAAAAGGTGCCTAGTGTTGTATAGACATACACATACCTAGTATACACATACCACTTGCATTAGAGAAGGTCATTCTTGGACAAGCAACACAGTAAAAGCAGCATTTGTGGAAGCCAGTTTGTACTCTTCTATCTCCTTTTCCACATTCTTTAGAACACACAGATACAGGAACCTGCATTTGACACAAAGTCTCAAAAGTTAAATCTTTAGTAATGATAAGAATTAAGAATTCATAAGTAGCTAACGGTCATGTTACAAAAAAAAGGACATACTGAAAACGAGAAGTAGCTCTTAATGTATTACTTCCTGGTAAAACATTTTATAAATACAATAAATAATATTACACATGGACTGAAGGTCACAGTAGTGAAATCCCTTACCTGGTTGTCCAGTGTAAACCATTTAAGCATGTCTTCATTTATCTCTAATATTCTTGGATTTTGGCTAAATGACCCAATTATATTGAAAGATAGGTTCTCTTCTTTCCGCTCCCACATTACTATATCGTAACCGGTAAATGGATCTCCTTTGTCATCAAAAGATATGGACTGGTTGTGAAGGGTAAAACTGACATTCTTTACTTTTTCTAAAAGCTGAAAAAATGCAACAGAAAAGTGAACAAACTTAAATAAAAAGTCACTTCCCTTTTGCAATGAAATGTCCAATTTTTTGTCTGCTGTAGTTTCCTTCTTTTGATTTGGATATTGTTTCTCTACTCATGATCTACTCTGTATTTTCTGCAACTATTTTGTTATAATTGATATACCCAAAACCAGCATATTTTGTTCATTCTGGAGGAAAACTAGCACAAAAATTGTTATTTATAGCTTTGACAGACATTTACAATGTAAGCTCAGTGTTTCTTATTTACTCTTGGTGGGGGTTTGCTGAACTCCATTAAAGCACTTAACGTGCTATTAACCTTAGGTAGCGTCACGTTAATAGTAATGCTGAATGCACTAATGACAAGAATGTAACGTTAATCCATTTTTTCTCCCATAAAGAGCATAACGTTAACAAAAATGGGCAATAGTGATAATAAGATGCAACTGATGCATTATTATATTTCCCCCAATTCACTAAACTCGGGGAAGTAACATTTCGTTAGTTACATCAGAGCTAAACCTGACGTTCTCCAATTCAGACCCTAAAATAGGGATTTTGGTTGTGTCGTGATGAGCGTAATGCCAGAGATTATACTAACATAGCGTTATTTCCCTCCCCTCTGTATCGCCACTAGAACAAAAGTCATATTTTATGTCCTTTCCTGTTTTAGATAACATAACATTAGGTTCATTGATTTAAGATAGTTTAGCAAATCATGCTAAAAATTAAGGGCTTTATATACTAAGTGGTGCTAAGCCAAAATACACTGTGTAGCCCATTCAAGTGTATGAGTTGTAAAGTACCTTATGTCATAGCACTGCTTAGTAAATATGACCCTTATGTCTTCTTGAATCTGTAGGGTTCGCTTTAACTGAGAACAGCTATTGTTTACTTGATTTACAGCATTTGCCCTCAGCTCCTCTGCTGGGAGTCTGCTCTATGTATCCTCTACCCTTTAAGGCTACTTCCACAGTTACCCTGAGGCTCCTTCTGCTCAGAGTATGTTTGTACTAACATTACCTTAACTCTAGAAACTCCTTTTTATCCTTATAGTATTAAAGCCTTTATTACAACTCCCCTTTCTTCCTTCTAAGATTTATCAGCTGCCTTTATGAATTAGTTAACGTAACTCTACCCTAACAGCGGGCTGGAGAATCTGGTATACAGAATAGCACCCCCCCCCCCCCAAACCGAAATCTGCAAGCATGCAATTTGCACTTTACTACTATAGCTAATCTGAATACTTACTTGCCAAGGGTAAAAAATATCCTTGCTACATTCTCCGGAACTGCAATTAAGCAATTCATGCAAGCCATAAGCAATGGCATGCACTGCAGAATACACATTGAAAGACGCAAATGTATCAAACTGACTGGGAATGGACATATTGTTCATGGTAAAGGTCTGACATTCCTGGCAGATTTGGTTACAGCCATTACAAGTGTCACATGGATACACGTAGTTTACTTTAACTGAGCTGACATAGGCAGCCTCAAAGTCCATGAGTCCTGGCAGCTTGCTTTGTCTCACAGAGACTCCTAATACAGAGCCAATTTGGTGTATGTTTGGGATATTGAAGATCAACGGGGCAACTGACCAGTCTTCACTGCCAACCCAAACTTTATTTGTGATATTTTCTTGAATTATTTCCTGAAAAAACACTTTAGCGAGACGTTTTGTGGAGAAAACCACTACCACGTTGACTTTGGCCTGAGTGATATTTCCTACCATATGTTTGATTTCTGGGCCAGTTACAATGGAAGGGATTATTCCCTGGTAAGCTACGCAGATTCCTTTCTTAACTGCCAGGGCATATAGTTTTTGCAAGCCTTGCCTGCCATAATCATTGTCACTCGCTACAATTGCAATCCAAGTCCAATTAAACTTCTTTAGCAGAAGCAGCATCACTTCTACTTGGAGCTTGTCACTGGGAATGGTTCGGAGGAAAGAGGGACAGATCCGTTTGATGCTCAGCAGCTCATTGGTAGCTTCATAACTTATCTTAAAAAACAAACAAACAAAACTTTAGTGAAAACATGAATCTTATTTCCACTTTTTTTGGAGTGAGATTTTCAGGTTTTACTATTTCAGGAGGATATGAAACTTCTGCATATTAATTTCATAGTCGGCTATTCCTGTATGCAAATCACATTATGTTATTCTTCAGATCCCTTAGATTGTAAGCTCTTCGGGGCAGGGACTCCTTTTCCTATTGTTTTGTCTGAAGCGCTTATTCCCATTATGTGTTATAATATTATGTCAAGTGTATTGTAAAGCTATGTACTTGGATGGCGCAATATAAATAAAGATATACATACATACATATACATTGAAAACAGAGGCCTTCATTTAAACATTTACCAACTGTATCAAAAGCAGCTACTGTTATATAACCGTGCTGGCCTGAACAACATCACTGTGTATGCACTCTGCAGAACACTTTTATTTGTTGATTAACTATAGTTAATCATATGTTCCCTATCTTTTAAGACCTCTCTATATACCATATATATATGGTATATATACCATGTACCATTCAACTCAGTAGACATTAAACATGCAAGATTTACAAGGTATACCGTACAGACATGTATACACCTAGTTGTCTTCAGCTTATCTTTGCAGAGTCAGCTAACCATTTTCCAATATAATTTCTAACTTAATACTAAATTACTTAATTTAACGAGTTACATGCTGAAATAATCTTCAGAGAGGGGTTGAATTGTAAAATGAACAGAGGCAGGAAGAAACATTACAACAAATTATGATAGTGTGTAAGAAACGTCATATAAGCATTAAGTCCTCTTGTTTTAGTCAAAATTAGTACTTCTAGTATTGTGACCTCACTTATTAAAAAAAAGACAAAACGGTCTAGTACTATATCCAACAACAAATTATATAGTAAAATACTTATCTGTTTAGGGTAATTTAGATCAATTCTTTGGCCAAAGTATTTTAAGCCTACAATCATGTCACAGTATGGCCCATCTGTAGGTCCTAACACTACTGCACCCGCAAAATGCTCTCATAACCTCTCTAATGGAGGGAGAGCTGTCTTAATAGACTGGTCATTCACAGGTTTCTATAAACATTAAGAAGCCCACCGCTGAGCCATTTATATAAATGTAGTATTTGTCACATAAATATTATAAGGATCATGGATATTATATATCAAACAGTAATTGACTGGTTATTCAGAAGACAGGAGTTTTAGGGACACACAAACCGGACATCACCCACAAACAACTGTTTAGCAACAAAATCCTAGGATTATATCCTGTTGGAAATGGATGCAGAATCCTGAGACACCCTATATAGTCTTAGGTAAAGTATTTGATGTTTAGCAGCCAACTGGAAGATTGTAGCCTAATAAAACAAGGGTGGGGATAACAGAGAACCCTATGTTAGGTAGTAGTAAGAACCTCCTAGAGGTCGGCTGCCATAGCTGATGCAAAGCAGAAAAACACGACAGGAGAGGAGCAGCAGGGTGTGCTGTCCACAGGATAGACTGTCGCTGACTGGTGACTTCAACGCATGAACACCGGACACGTGCGTTTTGCGTGTCAAGTCTGCTTCATCAAGGGGCTGTGGGATATTGACATATATGTTTACAAAGTTTTCAGCGAGTGTTGTTGCATGGTCTTGTGCCATTCTCAGCATCCTTGAGTTCGTTTTATAGTTTTCTGTTGACTAACTTCTGTCTGAGGTTTGTCGTTTGCCGGAATACAAGGACGAGAAGTTTGAGGAAATGTATTTTAATGTTTCATCCTCTGTCAGTATAGGTTGCAGATCTTTGATTATTTTTCGCATTCCCTCTAGGGCAGGGTTGTATGTGGCTGCTAGTGGTATGCGTGTGGTTGTTTTTTTCTTTTTGTATTGGAGCAGGTGTTCTTGTGGGGCTTTTAGTGCAGATGTCATAGTTTTGGTGATGGTCTTTGGCTTGTATCCCTTCTGTCTGAATGATTCAGTCAGGGTAGTGAGGTGTCTGTTTCTGTATTTCGTGTCAGAGCATATGGCACTCTCTCGCGTATCGGACCTAATGGGAAGTCATTTTATCTGTTGTGGCCGGTGCCTTACTGCCACCCTCCCTCCGCCTTCTGAACTGCAGCATCAAAGCACACCACGGACATCACCAACCTGTCACAGCGTCTCATTTCCATTTCAACGCAATATCACAGCGTCAAATGACGTCATGATGTTGCGATTCCATGGCAACGTGACACCGCGTGACATCACATTGGTGATGTCAGTGGTGTCATTGACGCTGTGGTTCAGAAGGAGGAGGGAGGCGGCCGCAACAGCTGTGCCTAGGGGAGGTGGATTTTGAAATCCGCCACTGGCGGTGATATCTTATAGCCTGGCTGTGTATGATGGCTCGTTTTGAATTAATGGGATGGAAGCTGGAATTATGGAGGTACACTGGAGACACACTTTATTCGAGCTCGGCTAGTCCCACGAATTCGGGTATACTCGGGTGTATTGAGGTTTGTGACTGTTTTCTGCCCGAGTGCATTGCGTTATTTTCCAGGCAGGGATTGAAGCATTTTATTCCCGCTGGCTGCAATACTGCAAAGTATATATATATACTGCATTACAATTCATGAATTTATGCCATCTGGTAGACACGCGAAGCATTGCAGCCTATTAAATCCTAATCATTATCATTTAACAGATCAACCGCCCGTCAGCCAGGCATGAACCATGGCTGGGAAGGCAAATGCAACGGGGCTTGTCTGAGGTGAGGAGCGGCGCATTCCAGGTATCTGCCAGGTACATACTTGGTATTTGCTCGAATAAAGTGTGTCGCAGCAGTAACTACATCTATTTGTGTAAAAATATATGCCAAGATCCCACAGACAGTCACAAACATTGCACCTTCCATGTTAAAGGATCATTCTGCTGCACATCCAGGAATGTGGTATATATGATTCAATGCAACACATGTGACCAAGGATGCTACATTGGTGAAACCAGCCAAAAACTTCATACATGAATGAATCTACACAGGCACACAATAACACACCATGAAGTAGGAAGATATTGCACTCCAGTGGGACACCACTTCTCACAGCCAGATCATTCCATAAATAATTTAAAAATACAAATTCTCAAAGGAATGTTTAAAAGTACCCAAAAACATAATATATTTGAGCTCAAAATGACAATGCTCGTTGGCACTAAAACAAGAGAACTTAAAGCTGCAGTTCAAGCTGCCGTTTAAAAAAAAAATCCATTCAATACTGTATGTACATCAATACAATCTGCATAGTGACAAGTGATTAGCTAAGTTTCCGATCGATCCGTTCTCCTGTGATTTGCAAAGATTCTGCTCGGGGGGGGGTTCTTTAAATCGCTGTTAGTACTACAGAAGAGGACCCAAGATGCAAAGTTGTGTGGAAGATCATGTGACCAGGCAGGCACTAGATACAATTGGTGCACTGCTAGAGAGAGGGCACATTGGGTGTACCAGAGCCTGTCTCAGAACAATAAGGGGATGTGACTTTCTACTGTATATGGATGCTATAGAAACAATAATGCTTGTTATATGAGAATACATTAAAAATTGTTTTAAAAAAAATGCTGCAAGTATTTGCTCATAGTACATAACTGATTTATTTCCTTTCCTACATCATCTGCCTTAGATGGCTATCTTGTTTTTGTTTACATCTGTGTTTAACTCATGAAATCTATTGTTAATCAGAATTGCTTGGCCTGAGGAAGAGAAGAGAACTCTTCAAAAGCTTGTTTTATAATATCAATTGTACGTCCAAATAAAAAAAGATTCCACCTAAAACTGAAGTACTCATTTACTGTTTTCACAATAAGCTTTGACATTTTAGCAACTTGGTTGGGTTTTTGTGTATTCTGAATAAACACTTCCAAAGCCTGGGGAGGGCAGCATTTGAACTTATCAGTGGCAAGATTGGATTGTGGGGTTGAAGCCTCCTTTATAAAATAACATAAAGAAAGAAATGCAAATAAGTACAAATATTTAATTTTGTGTTGGGAAAATGTACATTAGTAGTTGTAAGTGTGAATTCATGCCCTGAAACCTAAGAGATGTTGTGGTACGAGACATGGGGAAAAGTATGTGGCACATCTGATCTTTTATGCTAATCAACACACACACACACACACACACACACACACACACACACACAACACACACAAACCACACACCACACACACACACACACACACACACACACACACACACACACTATCCTTACCTGTGGTACAAGAAACATGCCTAATATGCTTGCAGTGATAAAAGCAAAATCACTGCTATCTGGCCCAATGAAGGCAATTGCTTTAGTCTTGTACTTTGTAAAGTTGTTTTGCATCTTTATATAGGGCTCTGTGCACTGTGAGAGAACCCTCAATGTCCCATATACATTCGCAGAAGCAGAGCAGGTGTCAAACATCTCATATCCTAGTGTAACATTGGGAAGCAGAGTGCTGGAGTTGTTGATTTCTTCAATACTGAACCGCATGGCTTGGAATAAGTGATATCCATGAGGATTGAAAGTATTAGGTGTTCTAAAAATTATAATTGCAGATGTTAGTTATGTGCCTAAGGAATCACTCTCCCTCAATAACATTTTGTTTACTACAATAACACGTTTAGAAAAAACACAGCATGTATAAAACAGCTTATCTACACAACAATTAAATGTGTTGATTTCTAAAGTGCATGGCGGTCATTTATCAAAGTCTTTTAGCTGCAAAACTGGGGGGGAAATAGGGGCAAAAATAGCACCACATTTATCAAAGAAAGAAAAACACAATAAAATCAACAGAGTGTATTTTCTTTGATAAATCTGGTATTATATTTTCTTGCCCCACTTTGCAGCTAGGAGACGTTGAATATGACCCCCTTGACTTGTAAGTGAAGTCCCTCAATTCAATTGCGGGGCTCTAAATACATCACACAAAGCTGTTTTTAGTAAAAGAAATTCAAATCAGAATTGTAAAACTGCAGGTTAGTGACATGAAGTATTAGAAGTTTAGTGTCATCATTCTTTAAATTTAAATTTAAAGCCTTTAAGCATAGAAGCAAAATATTTTACTTCTGTCATAAATTCTTTAAAGAAAGAATAACCATAGAGAGATAAATAGGATAATATGTCTTTGTAGTCAATTATGTGCAACTGGTAGCAATACTGTACATAATATTATTGTACCATATAAAAGTATTACTTACCCTTCACAGATGTCAATCTCTGGTATAGATTTCAAATGTACTTTACCATTGTGAACTGGAAACAATCCTGTAATTATGTAATCTCCTGGGTATCTTAAATCGGAATGAGTCCTCATTTCTGTGCAAGAAGTAGTCAGATACATTGGAACAAACAAACACATATAGAAAATACATTGTACAAAACAGAACATGATGTCCACAGGGAAAGTGGAGAGAGTATGGATATAAGACAAGAAAGCTGTAATGTTTGAGAGATCTTTCATCCAATGTCTACGAATGGGAGTGTTCTTTTATCTTGTCTGACGTGATTTCCATGAGCAGAATTTATACAGTATATGTAATGATTTGACCATAAAATCAGCATTGTGTATTTGTATATGCCAATCGCTCATTCTGCCACAGTGAAAAGCGGTAAAGAAAAAACACACCATTGTCTTCTTTATCATGTCCACATATGTGACAATCAATACATTAAATAGACAATTCACAATGACAGCCATATTTAAATGCCATACTAAATATAACACATATTTCAAAGTTGAAAGGTACACAAAATATTGGATAGACATGTATGTGTTTAGAATAAAAAGTTATTGATCTTTTTGTCATAAACTACTTTGGAAGACCACTGGAGTGATTCTATTTCTATTTCTAATTCTACAAAAGACTTGATAGACATGTACAGTATGTGTTTAGAAGGTAAGAAAAACTATTGAATGTATGTTATTTTAATTTTGCAGGTTTTTTTCATTGTATTTTTTAATTTTTTTCATTGCACATTGATTGCCAAATTATTTATTTATGCTATACATACATACAGTGACAAGCAATGCTTTTTTTTGTCAAATGCTTGCTTTTATTTATTTTAAATGATTTTTTGTTGTTTGCTTTTAATTATTTCTGGTATTTCTTTTGTGTTTTGATTTTTAATCATTTGTTTTTTTGTGTGTTTTCTATGTTTAATTTCTGTTTTTTTGGTGTTTGCTTTTTAATTGTGATTTATTTTTGGTCTTTTGCTTTTTAATAATGGTGTTTATTTAGTGTTTTCTTTTATTTATTTATGTTTTAATTTTGGTGTTTTGATTTTTAATTCTGGTGTTTCTTTGGAATTTGCTTTATTAATTTCTGGTATTTTTTTGTGTTTACTTTTTTATTGTTGTTTATTTGGTGATTGTTTTGATTGAATTTAATATTGTTGGTGTTTGTTTATTTTTTAGGTTGACAATTGACTGTCATATTGGTAAACCATGCCCATATTATATCTGCATGATGTACCACTGTGCCAATCAATTGTTTTCTTGGCATTTGTAATGTTGTTTTTTTCTATGTAATGTGTTTTATTTTATGCCTGTTTTTTTTTTAGCTTCCCCATTTAATGCTAGAGTGGCAAAGCATGCCCATATAATATGGGCATGTTTTAACACTGTGCCAATCAATGGGTAGTCGGGGTGGAGGGTGGGGGTAGTGTCCCCGGGTAAGGTGGTTAGGCCTCCCGGGTGGAGGGCGAGGGTGGGTTAACCCCTTAATTACTATAGTGGTTACTAACCGCTAAGTTAGGGCTATTAGTTTGTATTTTTTTTATTGTACTGTTGCTGCCCACAGAGTACAAGGATGGTGATGAGGATGAAGACAGCCTTCATCATGGCAGAGGTAAGTGCAAGTTTTATTTACTTTACGCTGGCTGATGTATTATTTTTAAATGGGCAAATGCACTATTACCCATATCTGGATAAAAGTAATTTTGCCCATTACTGTACTGTATATAATAGGGGGTGGGATGTATTTATTTGAATGTATTGCACATTTTTTTTTCTAGACAGGATTGATACCGAAGGGCGCAGAGGCTCCCGGAAACCTGTGGGGACCACCCGAGGACCCCGGGACACCCGTGGGGCCCCTGGACACCCACAGGGACCACCCTGAGGCCCCCGGACACTCACGGGGACCACCCAAGGACCCACAGACACCTGTAGGGACCACCCAAGGACCCCCAGACACCTGTGGGGCCCCATATACCCACGGGGACCACCCGAGGGCCCCAGGACACCCCCAGTGACCACCCAAGGACCCCTGAACACCCATGGGGCCCCTGGACACCCACGGAAACCCCCACCAGCTTTGTGAATAGCAATTACTGGCAAAAAAAACTAATTTTGCCTTGTTTTTTTCCTATCGAATGACTTTTTTTGCCTCTGGCTGTTAATGGGCATTAAAAAGCCATTATAGCGTGATTCTGCAATGTTATCACTGCTTTGTGAGTAGCAGAGCAGTATTGTGCTATAAGGGCATGTATCACCCATTAAACCACTTATTACTGCTTTGTGAATCGGACCCTATGTCTGCAGCCGATCTGGCATAACATTTTGGGGGATCCCCCACTTTACCTGAATTCACCTCTACAGAAGAGTGGGGAAAAGTGGTCATACAAACACCAAATGTATTTGTTTGTGACATTATAGGAATGGATCCACTTTTTTAAGCACATTTGAATCAAATGTAAGTGAATTTCATTAGCCCAGCACTAGAGTTGGATGAATCCGCCCAAATATTTTTCCCGGATTTTCGCTGCTGTTGCTCCCAAAATCCATTTCACGGTGTAAAATCTGCAAATGAATTTTGGCAATTTCAATCTGCGCGGATTGATCAAAATCCACGATTGGATATAACCCGAGGACGGATTTTTTTAAATCCAATCCACGGATACAGCAATCCATTGGCGGATTCTTAACAGTCCATCAATGGATTGCTGAATCCATTGATTGTATTCTACAAATCCATCCACAGGTTGTGGAATCCACAGATTGTATTGGTAATAATAATACAAAATCCGCAAAATGCGCATCACCCTTTTTCAGATTGATCCACTGATATCCGCGGGCCAAAGGAATCGGCCGATCCACTTTGGATCCAAATCCGACCAAAATATTCGCCCATCTCGACCAAGCACTACTTTAATTATGGAAACCTGCATTTGACAGATGCAGTCCTAGAATGGTAAAAAAAAAGCTGTGTGTGCTGTGCACGCGCATAGTAAGTGAAACTTCTTTGACTTTTGTCACAGAAATTGTATTGCACATCACCCCCCCTGCACCTCACATAGCCCCCTGCACCTCACATATCACCCTGCACCTCACATATCCCCCTGCACCTCCTCACATATACCCCTGCACCTCACATATCCCCCTGCACCTCCTCACATCACCCCCCTTAGGAGCGGCGCCCATTAGGAGCGGCGCCCAATAGGAGTGGCGCCCATTAGGAGCGGCGCCGGTGGCCATCGCTGCTGCCACATGTGACAGCAGACATGTGGGGGGAGCGGGGGTGGGGGGAGCCGTGATGTCATTTCCGTTTCACATTTCGTCTCCATCTCTCCAGTTTTGCCCCATCAGAAGTAGGTGCCACTAAAGAAGTTTCACTTCAAAAATGCTGGTTTTGATATTGAAGGACTACAGTAGTATATATAAACAGACAGCATAAACAGCGTTGACCTCCTGAATTAAAGCCTACACCCCCTAACACAGGGATGAAAGTGAATCGGTTAAAGCAAATAATCCATGTCACATTTCACATTTCAATGAACCTTGGAAGAAAAAACAAATCTGGCAAAATACATTTTTTGAAAAGTTAAAATACAAGAAACCTACAATAACAGAAATAAAAAATGAATAAGCATACAAAAAATATCTATTGGTTGGTAGGTAAAATGATAGGTGTGTGATCAGCGCTTGTGCAAATACAATATTAGATAATAAAAAAAAAAACCTTTGATACAGAGTCCAATGGGTAGTCCTGGAGCTGCCTTAAAAAGATTATTCTGGTATCTTCTACCCAGAAATGGATTGAAGGCTGGAAATGATCTTTTCTGGCGCTGAGGTAAGGTTGAGATGAGTGGACTTGTAATTTCTTCTGATGAGCTTTGACCTCAGGAAAAGGAGAAAAGACAAAACATGCAGGGGACCTGCAATGGTGTATTACCCAAGGGATGACAGGATTATACAATGAGGGAGCAATTTATTGTTAAAATAACAAGGTTAAAAAACCATGGATTACAATTAATAAACATACATTGAATATGATAAAATGAATGATGGACAGGTGCCTAGGCACTATCCGCACTCTTGTGATTTGGAACTTAGTCCAACAGTTCCGTTCTTTGCTCCGCCTGGTCTAAAATTGAAAACCTACTCACCACAGGTAAGTAGTATATAAGCACTTGGTTTTGGTGGTCTTGGCCGTTGATCTCGCCGTTCGCCTGGTGATGTAGTCGTCTCTGCTGCCGGGGATCCGATTCAGTGTTCCTGTGAGCGCTGCTTCCTGGAATACACACGATCCTCACGGCGTGATGACGTCACCCGTATTGGTCCTCGGCTACGGTGGCTCAGCGGTACCAGCAAACCTTCCAACGCGTTTCGAAAGTACAAATAATGTCTCTCTTCGTCAGGGATATACATGTGGGGGGAGCCTTGGAAGCCTTGGAAGAAAAAACAAATCTGGCAAAATACATTTTTTGAAAAGTTAAAATACAAGAAACCTACAATAACAGAAATAAAAAATGAATAAGCATACAAAAAATATCTATTGGTTGAGAAATATACAGGGAGCTTGGGAAGGTTATAGAATGTGTAACCTGGTAAAGCAAACAAGTATTGCAACGTGATACATTACTGGTCCGCTTGGAATCAAATGGGATTTGGACAGAAAATATCCCGAAGTAACTAGGGAGATCGGGTCAGGGGGATGCAGTCAGTGGGACAGGCAAGTTGTTCAGAGACATATTTCTTATTTTCTATACATGCGAAATCTTGAGCTGTATTCAGTCCCAGAGTTCGGTGCATCAAAAATCCACAGTATGAGTAACAATAACTGGTCCACAGGAGTGGTATATAACACTGTAAAGTAGGAATCTTGTGGAATCAGCAAATCTTTGTGAGTATGTGATTATGACTGTGAGCCTGTCAGTAAAAAATGTAACTTAACCCTGTGCAGGGTGGAGTGAGGCCGTCGCGGGTCCCCCGTGAAGGGCTATCAGTGGTACCTAACAACACCAGCCCCAATGGTGTGTGCAAGATGCAGAATCCACTGGCATGATGAACAGTATGGTCCAGATTATTCACGGTCGTCCACGATCTTTAGTCCGAACAGAGGTTCCTGCCAGGCGTGCTCCCAAGCGTTAAGTACGTAGCAGGGGGAAGGAACCAGACAGGGAAAAGCTGGTGCACAGTCAAAAAAGGTAACGCTGGACGTGGTGACCAAGAACGATGTTTATTGATTAAAATCCAAAAACGTGGTGCTTGCAAGTTCTCTAACATGTTTCGCATGGCGTAGGTGCTTTGTCAAAGAGAAGAGAATGGGTAACCTGGTAAAGCACACAAGTATTGCAACGTGATACATTACTGGGCCTGATAGAAATCGAATTAGATTTGAACTGAAAATATCCCGAAGTAACAAGGGAGGTCGGTTCAGGGGGTTGCAGTCAGGGGGACCGATACGTTGTTCAGAGACGGATTTCTTCTTCTCTATACATGCCTTTCTCAAGAAGTGAGTTACTATTTTAGGAGTGGTGAAGTTCCTTTTTACCTACAGATTGCACTGTTTCTTTTTTTTCTCTTTTTCCCCTTGCGCTATAGCAAATGAGAGGCCTAACAATGGTTGTTTTTCCATATATTTTTCTTTGTGGATCTCTTTTAAAGTCAGGGAAACTAACATTCGTTAACTATTTAGTTAACATTATGTTAGTTGCTATGACGTAACAGAGCTTTGTGGATCTACCCCTTAGAGCTGTACAGCTTCTATGTGTAGCCACTTTTCCCTAAGACTAAGGGAACAACGCATGCTGAACACCTATTTACTCACAGGAGGCCTAAGCCTCCGCCACTGAGAGCCTGGGGTGAGCTCTTTCTCTTCTCGGTATTGCGCCTCCACCTAAGAGGAGTAGGCATTTATTTTATGATTTGTTTTGACTTAAAGGGATGATGGGCCTGTTAGTGTATTATTTAACCCTGTAAATAAACCCCATATAGAGAAATATTATTTCCCTGCCTTAATAGGGGACTAAAAGAGACTGCAACGTGGTGTGGGCATCAAAAAAAAAAAAATATATATATATATATTTATATGGGTGCCGTTTATACATACATTGATAATAATAAAGTTTAACAAGTTATAGGCTCCATGTCTGTATTATGCTCCTTTAAGATTATGTCCAATCAGTCAATAGATACCTGTGCCATTAATGTATGGAGGGTACTTAAGGGAGAGATTTTGCCAGCCCACATCATCACTGCTGAGGAACCCAACTGGCGAAACACATTGAGAGGAACCCTTGATGAGGAGGCAGAGTTTCTGGGAGGAACAGAGGGCATAGCGTCAGTGAGTGCAGCATGTCATTGCGGCAACAGAGTTACCAACCGAACGCACAAAATTTCAACGTCATGGATTTACTGACTCTATGGTGCCATACTGTCGAATCGGCATACAGATAAGCTTTAAAGACTCTATTTCTGTGATAGCATAGATGTCAGAGTCCGCATCACAGCCTATCCCAGTGTTGGCACCAACACATCCCTGAGTGCCTTACCTCTGTTATGGGCTTGAGCTGTTATCTATTAAGCTGTCATTTTTTATTATTATCTGCAAGAATGTTGGATGAACTTTCACCCATATATCTAAGATGCTGTGGTTACATTTAAAGTAAGAAAGTTGCTTTTGGCTATGACCGCAAATGTTTGATGTTATAGCAAGATATGTACACGTTTGAGGAGATGTGATAACTGCAGAGGAAATGTTTTTCAGGATATAGAAGGTAAAATAATGTAGTACATGGTAATAGTTGCTGAAACTGTTAAAATTATATCTGGAAAGTGTAATTACTAGTAGAAAAGTGTAATTACTTGTAGGAAAGTGTAATTACTAGTAGGGAAGTGTAATTACTAATAGGAAAGTGTAGTTGTTATATGCAACTAGTAAATATTACTGGTGTAGTAATTGGTATAGTATCAGTAGAAGATAATAAACCTATATAAACATAGGACTGAGATGCTAGATCAGAGCAGGACGGAGAGAGCGGGCGACAAGACTTATTGGTATGTTACTCTTTTATTATATGCAAGCATTCTAATTATACTTATACTCTGCTTAGATATATTAGATTTATCTAATATTACTTGTATCTCTTTATACTAAATAATAAATATTACCATTATTACACTCTCGACCCCTTTCTCATTGTGCTCTCTATACTTTATATTATATGTGTGTGAGACCATTATACATATACAACATTAAGGTTTGGTGCACTTATACAGTACTTAGGGTAGAGAATAACCATTCCTTAGGACATTATATGGGGAGAAAGGTATAACCCATAACACCTCCCCCAAGATGGTTGACATACGAGGTAATTTCGTTGTTAGTCAAGATGGCCTTCAACCAGGTTGGAGGGTGTAATTGTTGGCACCTTTTCCTGGCCTTTATAAGGAAGCGTTTTCCATTTAGCCAGTTCCTGAGCAAGGTGTCATATCCCTTGTGCTCTTGGACCCTGTCTGGTGTCCTGCTATGCTTTGCATTTGCTGTCTCTGCCTGTACTTGGACCTTGTTTGCCTCTCTCCTGCCTTACCTTGGAACCATGACCCCGACTACACTGCTGGACCGTGCCTCGACCCTGGCTTGTGACCCGGATATTCTCCTCGATCAGGATTCAGTCCCTAGGTATGTGGTCAGTTCCCATATCCTGCCTCAGCCTTGCTGGTCAGCCTCCTGGTTAGAGATGAGCACTGTCACAATAAAATATTTGTCTTCTAATAATTAAAGAAGATATTGCTCTCATTTCTGTTCTTTTTTTCTTCCATCTTGGCTCTTGGGGGGTTTGGGGCTGTACTTAGGTCTGCAAATCCAACAGGGGATCAATACTTACTTGCATGATACAAGCAAGTTATACATTTCTGACGACACACAAATCTACTTTTCAACCCCCGACCTTACACCTGCTGTACAAACCAAAGTTTATGAATGTCTCTCTGCTATATCATCCTGGATGGCCCTCTGCCGCCTTAAACATAACATGGCAAAAACCGAGCTCCTCCTGCTTCCTCCCAAACCTGGTTCTACTACCTCCTTCCACATTACTGTTGGAAATATGATCATTCAACCAGTAGCCCAAGCACGCTGCCTAGGGGTCACACTCGACTCCTCTCTCACATTCTCCTTTCACATTCAAAACGTTTCTAAAACCTGTCGCTTTTTCCTCGGCAATATTACAAAGATACGCCCTTTCTTCTGTTTCTCGACTGCTATAACTGCTCTGACTCAGGCCCTCATTCTCTCAGGTCTTGATTACTGTAGCCTCCTGCTGTCCAACCTTCCTGCCTCTCACCTGTCTCCCCTACAATCTATCCTAAACACTGCTGCCAGAATCACTCTACTCTTTCCTAAATCTGTCTCCGCATCTCCCCTGCTGAAATCACTCTCCTGCCTTCCGATCAAATCTCTAATAAAGAGAGAATCTTTTTGGATTTATGAGTTAGGCACTCTGTCACCCGCCGGTCTCAATGCAGATTTCAATCTGAGTAGAACATCTGGTACATGCCTACAAGTACACCAGACATGAGTCCACTGGCTTCTCGCCCAACTTCATGATGTTTGATAGAGAAGCTAGATTACCTGTGGGTATTAGTCTGGGAATCTCTACCGATGGAGTCCCAATGTTGCACACTACCAGTACATAAAGAGACTGAAATCCAATCTCCATAGAGTGTATCAGTTAGCTGAGGGAACCACCGCTAAGCTGAATCAAAATAATAAAAGACTATACAATTGCAAGTTATGTTATAGAGAACTCTGTCCGGTCGACAAGGTTCTCCTGAGAAATCTGGGAGTACTGGAAAAGCACAAATTGGCTGAAAGAAGGAGAGACAACCCTTTTGAAGTGGAATCTCAGCTGCCTGGGATTCCTGTATACCGTATCCCCCAAGTAGATAATGCAGATGATGTGAGAAGCGCACGATTCGGCAGGTAAGTAATATTTGGTTTAGCTATAGGGGTTCCTCCAATGAGATTGATGGTGGGGGCCTTCCTTGCTCCCTACTACCCGTCTTCAGGAGGTCCGTACCCATAATTGCTGGCTATATTACCAACATGCATTATTAATCTTCATAATTATTCTCCTTGGATGGTGGTTTTGGTGTCATTGGATATTCTACCTGGCATTGAGCGCTCCTTACACTCCTATCTATCTATCCCCCAAGTAGATGAGAATGATCGAACGGACTCTACCACAGATATGCCGGCCGAGGAAATTGAAATTGCCAAAGGGGATAAGGCTAGCTCGTCCTATAAGGATCAAACTCCCAACAAAGAAGGGCCTAATCCTATTTCTAACAATTCTACTCCTGCACCATTGGGTTCAACAAACAGGCCATTAAATCCTGGAAGTCCTGTGTTCACCCCAAAAAGAGACTATTGTGACACTGAGCATCGCTCTATGAGAGGGCCAGGGCCTCAAGCCACTGGAAGCCTCTCTGACCAAGAAGAAGGTGAAGACATTTCAGATTCAATAGCTAGGCCGGTTAAAGACCTATGGAGAAGTCAGAGAACAAAACATCCTCCAATTAGGATTGCTATGATTCAATAGGGCAGCACCATTATGAGTCTCAGCAGTCGTCTAGGGAAAGATTTGCATCTATCATGTCTGTATTGACTGAAGTATTCAATGCCATTTATAGTATTACTGTTATAAAGGTTATGTTATATTGTTCATGCCACTGTATTTTTCGTTATATAAATAATGTTGGTGTGGCGTTATATGTGGTTTCTCATGCGGGAACGATGAGGTTTTTCACCAGGGGGAGGATGTAGCAAGGTAATCCTCCTCACCTCTGTGGGGAGCTTATGCAGCTCCTCTGACTCCTATGCGGAGGTGCGGTGGCCATGTTGGGATTGGCAAGGACTGGAGAGAGTGGATATCGTCTGCAGGGACAGGATATCCTCTGGAACTAGGCGTCCTTCACGATCGTCTCTTGACACTGACCACTGCACTCTGGCACCCAGCTTTCTTTTGGACACTTTGTTCCTGGCACAGCACGGAGAACAGCAGCAATCAGGCATTTACTAAGGACAGCTCTAGCCAGGAGTGACAGGGACTATTGCGGTAACATATGCAGGACTGCAGCATATTCTAACCCCTTCCCTCACGATGACACACTGATATGCATCAGTGTAAGGACACATACTTGGAGCTTAGGTCCTTATTTGTGATATGTTTTGCCTTTCATATTGAGACATGGCAGCAGTGGGGTTAAACACTTTTTCTGTATCTCATTAGATGTCTAGTTGCGCCATTCCTGAGGGAGTGTGTAATGGAACACATTTGTTTCATTACTTCCACCATCATTGTTATTACACTCTGAGCATTTATGTAGCATTTAGTCACTCTCCAGGATTTTGCATCTAGCTACTTGTATCTGTTTGAGTCTGAAATGCGTGTTTTCACTTGGTTACTATCATGTAGCATTTTAGGAGTTCAGTTCACTCACTGCTGCTCTTCTATTCACCCTTAGCTTATTTGTAGCTACTGTATACTAGTGCAGTATACTGTATACTAGACACCAGAGTTAGCTTGATTTGGGCATAGAACTGAGACTTTATTGCAAGTCTGAGATTTCATTATAGGTCTCTTGCATATTTTTGACTCTTTAGTGTCTCAGTCTTATGTAGGCATTTGTTTTACATGACATGCAGCTATTTTGCTTATTTCACATGTTTCATTCTTTTGCTGCCCATTATTCTTATTACTAGCTGTGCCTGCAGCTGGGTGGAAGTGTTTTGATACTTGATACTACTGTGCAGTCTACATTTTGATGGTACTTAGTTCAGCTATATTGTGGGCAGATATCAGACACACATTTACATGTCACTATTCTACTTACCCACATTTACTTTGTTTGTACAATCAGGTCTATATTGTGCCAGAGACGGTCCACTAAATGTTTTTTTAGTATTTTTATATCTTTTGTCAGTATTTTTCCTCGTCCATTGTTTATCTAATAAATTAATACTTTTGTACCCACTTTAAAGAGTGTCCCAGATTGGAGTTTCTGTAGGTCTTGTCTTGCGGGACCTACTAGCTTTTCTCATGTGTTTATAGTGTCTATTCTTACTTCAGGGAGCACCACCTAGTATTTCACAGGTGCATATTGTGGTTACTATTATAGAGTGGTAGTAGTGCTTTTTCAGACTTTTTGTTTGTATCCTCTGGAACTGCAAGGGCAAGGTCAGAGCTGCCTGAGCCCTCGGAGGGGAAGGTCTTGTCCTGGGAGCCAGTCAGGCTGCCTAGGGCTAGGATAGAGAAACCTCGTAGGCCTGAGTTAGTCCCTTCCCATCGTAGGGGATTATTATAGGGACGGTCATAAGTCAGGGACTTGCCTTTTAGCCCGATTGCCAGTGGAGCAGGACGGATTGCAGGAGAGGATTCCCCAGGCCAGGAGGTACGACAGCGCGGCTGCCGGAAGGAGAGAAGGGATATTGTTTGGGAGGCCCTGAATCGTGGGATCACAGATGCAGCTCCTCTCCTGAGAGGGATTCCCTGGTTGTACATGTGTAACCAGGAAGGTACTCACGTGTACCACCAATACACAATGGAGGGTAGCACTGCCCTCATACATACATTAGGTATTGCCTTGGCAGACATCTTGCTTTCTTAGGTGCCCAAGGGATAGGGTGCAACCAGGACCATTAGGGGTATAGTTGCTCCCTGGGATAGGAGGAAGGGGTTGTGTTATTCTCATTGCCTGTGCTATTCTGTTGCTGTGCTATTATTGTGCATGCGTATCTTGTGGGACCCTGCTGGTAAAGAGTTATTGTTTATACTATTGTGTGTGCATGGTTATGCACTGTATACCTACATATGCCTGTGAGGGGCCATCTCATCTGTGGTGGGATCCTCACAGATGGAGGCACCTTGCACCCCCAAGCTCCCTATGAGCAGAGGCTTAGGCCTTCTGTATGCCTACAGGTTAGCACCATAACACCCATGGTCTGCAAATCTCCCTGGGGGGTGGGGGGTGGGGGGGAAGGGTGTTACATATGCATACAAACATAACATGGTTAATGATCACACAGCCCTATTGTCCCTTATATAGTCCCAGTGTCAAATGTAGCAGCCCAATAGGTCAATTATAATGCCGGTATTAATGATGGCACGGCGTTAGAGCTCTTATTTGAAGATGCGGGTATTAGTGTTGCAGGACAATTAGTTTGAGATATTTGTCAGGCGCGTGTATACTACACAAGGGATACTCAATGTTGCGGGAATGGTGCCTCCCAGCTGTCTGTTATCCAGTTGCGCCTTAAACAGTGCAACAAGTATCGAGATCTGCATTTTCTGTTGACAAGTTCTCCTCACACCTGATTTATTTCCTTTCCGGTCTTTCACTTTCTCTGTCCTCGGCTAGTTGTCTCCAACATGCCTCCTCTTTCACCTCTATGTGTATAAGGCTGTCTCTATTAAGCCCCTCTCACAGTCACCTGGGCTGTCTCTCTGTGTGCCTCTCAGACTGTCACTATCTATCTCTGTGTCTGTCCCAGACGGACAGTTGCTCTCAAGATTCTCTCCGTTTTTCTTCTTATCCAATCCCATATCTCCTGTCACGTGTTACCAGGCAGATCAGGGACAGTGTCTCTTTTTCCTTATCACACCGTGTTATAGGTGGAGCGGATGAATTCTGTATTGTCCACAGCAAGGGAGCGCAAACGTTTTTCCCTGCGCCCCCCTGCCGGGGGTCACCTAACCCCCGTGCCAACCCTCACCCCCACTTACCTCGGCTCTGGCGTCATGATATCACGTTGCCATAGCAACGTGACGTCACATGACCTCGCGGCGTAATTTGCCGCCCTGTTGCCATGGCGACGCGTGTGGAGTCAAGGTAAGTAAAGGTTTACAGAGGCCCTGCAGCTCCTCCGGCACTTAATTTAAGTAACTTCGGGAAGCGCGCGGGGCCTCTGTAAACCATGCGCCCCCCCACAGGCAGCCTCACGCCCCCCCTGGGGGTTGCGCCCCCCAGTTTGCGCACCGCTGGTCCACAGTATACATATATTGGTACCAAGGGCTACATTTACATTACTGGCAATTCAATTATCTAAGCTGCCAATTGATCAATTCTTCTGTGATCAATTGGCAAAGATCCTGCTTCCAAGGGCACACAATATGGCCGCCTATTTCAAAAGAGGATATTGTGTGGCTTCCTAAATCATTACAAAAAAATGCAGTAAGTATTATATAATACTACACAACTGATTTATTTATTTTTAAAACCACATTCAGTAGGATTTTGAATAATGCTGCTTTAAATATGCTACAAAGTCTAATTTGAATGGAGCAGATTCAAAGCCTTTTAAATAGTCATTTATCAAGTCACCCTTTTTGCAAAACAGTTACCAAACACAACAAACACCAGGTGTATCTAAGAAAAATAAATACCATTGCTGTAAAACATATATTTTTTCTGTGATAAAATTAGTACATATTTTTTAAGTTGAAAGTTTACAGTACACTGGACAAATAGGCTTATGAGGTTTCAAAAACTCTATACAGGCATACCCCGGTTTAAGGACACTCACTTTAAGTACACTCGCGAGTAAGGACATATTTTTAATAGCCCCATACCCCTGTGTCCGTACGCTCGGCTGAGCAAGCAGGGCTTTAAAATGTAAAGGTCCCACGTTACATGGGCCAATAGGAAGCTTTACCGAAGATGTCACGGCTTTCTATTGGTCCGCAGGGAGCGAAATCTTTGAACCGCGGACATATTGTGCACCCTGGTAGCGGAGGAGAGTGGCTACCGGCACCTATTTCTGAGGTAAGTATTTCCGGAAGCTCAGGGGGTCCCCAAGGCTGAAATTATCGGGGTTCAGCTCCGGAGACCCCGTTTTTCAATTCTATATTTATATGGAAAAAAAAACACCAAAATAATTTGCTATGACTGATTGCTCATGTAAAAGGAATTACTATCTATCACAAATCTACCTCTTATATTTTTGAATTAACTGCCCCAGGGAGAATTAGATACATTACCCTCTAATTTGTAAACATAGTAGTCTAATAGTTCATCTTAAAAGCACATGTAATTTTAGTTTGAACATAGACTTTGTTACATTTTTATACAAAGAGTCATGTTAAATTAGAATATTAGTAAACCTGTTGGCATTTGATGTTACCCTACTGCACAGATTGTTTCTTTGTGTAGTTTTGGATTGCGGTTTGGAAATGCTTTGTGGTGTTTAACTCTTGTCTAAAAAGAATGATTACATGTTAGGGGAAGTAAAATAGCCACTAAGAATACCAAATACTTGGCCAGTACAGAATAACATTCACCGCTGCAATATATTTCCTTTGTAGATTATGTAGGTGTGTGAAAAAAGCAATCCAGGGAAAAAAGTAGACCAGTAAAACTGAATGATATACATTTCGCTTCATTATATTCTCTGGTAAATCTTTTCCCATATAGCAGAAAATGAAGCAAAACATACTGAGCATCCAATGTAAACTATTTCATGGATAGATCCTATGGAGTTAGTCTCAGAACATTCGAAAATGATCTGGTCCTCAAAATGGGAATAATTTTCAATTGCTTCAGGAGGCTTTACACAGCAATCCAAATATGGAAATTAAGATCTGTGCAGCAGAACTTACAATGAAAAATTATTATGTCCATTCTTTTCACCCCAAATGTTATACATTTTAGGCATATGAGTGGCCATTTTGAAAATAACACACAATTTGAAAAGAATGAACAACAATGCATGATACAAACAGTAAACTTACTGCAAAGAGGGCTGCCTTATCATAATGTAACTTTATGAGGTTTTCCCAAAATAACAATATAATGTGCAACAAGAACATGCTAAGACATTAACATCACTAACACATCTTTCCACCGGCAGATTTAACAACTGGCGTGTTACATTCAATGTAAAGACCACAGCAATGGCTATCGTTATTATCAGCATAAGGTTTGCATAGATGGTATTTATATACAAGAAAGACTCTCCCCCCACCCCTACGTTACCAAAATATCAGAAATCAACTACCGCATAACCCCCCTACGCGGCCCTAGTCCCCACCCGAGATTAAAAAAATAGAGAGGGAAGAAAAGTATCTCGGGGTACGAATACGCATCCCCCTCCCATCCCCCACTCCCCCCCGCCCCCGCTCCTCCCCCCTCGCGGGCGCCCCCCCCTCCTTCCCCCGCGTCCCCCCCCTCCGCACAGTAACAAGAAAGGCCTCCGCCATCTCCTCCCCGGATGGCCCTCCCCCTGCGCCAACTCAATCGCCCAGCCCGCACCCCCGCCAGCCGCACCTCCCTACCCCGTCCGGCCCCCTCCCCCTACCCCGCCTCAAGGCGGGAGCTCCTAGGCACCTCTCCCAGTTCCTGCCGCCCCGCCTCCCCGGCTCCCTCTCCGTCGTCGCTCCCTGCTAAGCGTAAGACAGAGACAAAGTGTTGGATACTAGAGTGATAAACTCCCCCACTCCTGGGCTCGCCGCCTCTCCCCCCCCGTCGGTCCTCCCCCGACCATCAAAAAGGGCGACGAGACGGAAGCTAACGGGGGCCACACGCTAAACCAGAAGAACAACTGAGACTGGATCAGTCCAGGAAAGATATTCTAAGGTTCTGTTGTGACACATTTCACTCCTGGGTGGAGACCACTGCTTAAGTCCACATTGCTGACATGCATACAGATCTGCACAAGGAAAATAATAAGCTTTAATTTTTTTGCAAATCAAGTGTACAGTATTTAGTCACTTAAGAGTAATAAACTTTGATGGTGCAGCATTTCAGAAATGACTGAAGACATCCTTAAAAATACTGTAGGCAAAGTTAAACCTCAAAGGATAAACCAACAGAGAAACCATTTTTGAGGTTTATTACAATAACGATTTTGAAATATTTAATTTGAAACTTACAGAACATATTAGTTTAGCTGTTTGTACATATGCCACCATATTAGAAGTAGATTTGAAATGATGTTTTACAAATGTTGTATTTCCTATTTTTAGCATATTCCATTTTGAGAAAACTGCAGAATGTTCTTACATTTAAACAAATATTTTTTTCTGATCAAAATAGGATAGGACTTACCACTTGTATTAAGAAAGCTCATTTTTGGGCAAGATATACATTGGAAACAGCATCCATGAGGGCCCGTTTGCACCCGTCTCTCTCCCTTCCCACATTCTTTAGAACAAATGGATACAGGAACCTGCATTTAATAAAAGCTTAAAATGTAAATGACGTAGGATCCGTATAACAGAAGGAATCTATGTTGCTGCCAGGTTGGTTAGTACATTGATAATATGTGTATTGCTGAAAGCGCTTCCTTGGTTACAGGAACAAGCAGTGGCATTCGTGTTCCATAAAACATAAAGTGGCACTGGATTTTAAATACAGGTCACTTGATATGAAGTAGTTGTGCTTTCTGTATAGGGTATGCAATTGAGCTGATGACATACTGGAAACGGAAAAGTATGACCTCATTTACTAGAGTAAATGGTAAACAAAAACAAATTAACTACTAGAAAAGGTATACAAAAGGATCAATGATTCTGCTAATGGAAGTACAACTGGTTCTCACCTAGTGGTTGATATAATATTTATACATATTTTTAAAATATTTTTTAATTTGCTATATATACTGTATACCGTATTGGCCTGAATATAGTGCTATGGTTTTTTCCTAAAAATGTCCTTCCGAAAACTGTACTCGTATTACATGCTCAGCCCAACACCTTTTATTTTTCATGTAGAACACCTTCAAAACTTTAGGGTCGTATTATGTGCGAGGCCGTACTATATTCAGGCCAATACGGTATATATTTCTACTGATCTGTAAGCTAGTTTGCACCTATACACATTCCACATTCCACTTACTCCTCTTACACTGAGGGGACATGGACCTTCTATCTAATCACTGGTGGAGCAACTTGTGCTATGTTTTGTACCAAGAATTTAGGATAAAATAAATGTGTCTTATATTTTGAGTTTTTGGACTTTTTAGGGTATTATTTTTTTGTCTGTTGGATGGAAGACATTCTAGCACAGGAGTGGGCAACTCCGGTCCCCAAGGGCCACCAACAGGTCAGGTTTTCATAACATACCTGCTTCAGCACAGGTGGCTCAATCAGTGGCTCAGTCGAAGAGCATCGCAGTATATAACATTGCATGATACCAGTTATCTACTCTGTGTGTACATGATCTTCCTTGTGTATATGTTTAATAATAGTGATCTCCACTGGAGTTAAAGTAGTAGAGGCAGGAGGGCCGGAAAAGATAAGCAGACTGGAGTAATATCCATCATCCATCATGCATCAGCCTTGGCCTTCTAAAAATTTTTTAATCAAATTTAGAACATTTGCTTCTTGAGAAAATATAATGCCTTTGACAAAACGTTTGCCAACATATCCAAAAACTAATTTCAGATGCTACAGCATTCACCAACACTGATCAAATAATCCACAGTTCAGAATAACAAAAAAGCAGCACATCCAATAGGTAATTGTATAAATACCGTTTATATTACTAATGTTTTGGCACACCTTGATAAAGGTTTCAGTTTGGGATCATAGCAGTAGTCGTATAAACAATGTATGCAATATCCCATTTGGTATGCTGCTTTTCTTTTGTCAATCATACAGTTTTGATTCAGGGATGATAGTGTGCAATCGGAGGTTTCCAGACAGCCTCATATATAGCTTTACAGGGAATGAGGTCCATAGATTTAGACATAAAATAATGCATTGGCAAACGAAGGTTACTGTATATCAGGTTTGAGAAGAACATACTGTAGTGCCGACGGTTATTCTAACACAAACCAGTGGCAATCGCCAGAAAGACCCAGGAACATGCTGGGTACATGCTGGGTCTAGTTTAAGGCAAGTTTAAGGCATTTCTGCATTGACTAATGGCCCATCATATTAACAGCGGGGGTCCCTGACAGTCCCATTCAAACTGAATGGGGCTGCCAGGGACCCCTGCTGTGTTAATCCGATGGGTCATTAGTCAATGCAGAAATGTCTTAAACTTGCCTTAAACTAGCCAGGTTACACCCAGCATGTAACCGGGCTAGTTTAAGGCAAGCTATAGAATACTCGTTGTCTCATCTGTATGTGAGGGCATTGAACAGCCATTTAAAACTGATCCAGTTGCATCAGATGTCTCCAAACCTGTCCTCAAGAGCCGCACACAGGCCGGCTTTTATGGATATCCCTGTTTCAGCACAGGTGGCTCAATCAGTGGCTCAATCAGTGCCTCAGTGCTTAACTGAGCTACTGATTGAGCCACCTGTGCTGAAACAGGGATATCCATAAAAGCCGGCCTGTGTGCGGCTCTTGAGGACAGGTTTGGAGACCCCTGAGTTACATAATCAGATTTGGTAAATTGGACAATAATACAAATTGCAATACCAAGGAGGTATAGGTGAAGAATACCCACGTTATAGTCATATTGGCAAAACAGATGGCTGCCTTTATAATAATTATTAATGGTAGATAAGTACTCTTAACATATTTAATTTTTCATAATAAAATCAGTATTTCATTTTTATAATTATAAAAATTAAATACTAAATAATGACCAATTGCAGTAGAAACATAATACCAGATGCCTGTAATATTTTAATATGTGATATTGTAGAGGAATGGTAAAAACAGCAGTCTAATTGTCTAATCAGTGAAGACTGGAAATACTTAAAAGCTGAGCTGACTTACCGCATTATCATTTGTGTGCCAATCGAAATTTTTTGCCAACTCTAGTCTTCTTGGGTGTTGACTGAATGATCCAATTATATTGAAGGATGGATTGTCCCCATTCCAGTCCCACAATACTATGTCATAACCAGTTGCAGGATCTCCATTGTCATCAAAATATATTGACTGGTTGTAAAGGCTGAAATTGACCATCTTCACTTGTTGTAGAAGCTGCACAAATGCACATATGGAACATACTGTACAGAAGGTGAGGATTCAGACAAAACTGAAAGAATGGAGTGGCTACTGAATGTTAATGTGTCTTAGAAGCTAATTTAGCATTCTCTAAGTGACTGATCGCACCGCGATTGGTGTAAGCTGACATTTAAGACCATGGCAATTTGCGGCCCATCTCAGGGTCTCATTCTAGTAGCTTCGAAGAGTTTGCTGCTATCTCGCAAGGTTTGGCATGTGCCCGCTGAACGGGTTGTCATTTGTGTTATCATGGTATTCAGAAAGAATCTGAAACCCTCTCACACCGTGAGGTAGGAAAATGCCAAAATCGTACGGCTTAGAAGCAAAATAATCTCAGTTTTTTGCAAGTTCTCCCCCTGCGATTTTCTTGCAATCTGAGCTGCATAGGGAGAACCGTCTCTCCCTGCACAGATCTCATAGGCGATCACAGTGTTTTTATTAAAATTTTAATACTAGTGTGCGTGAGCAGGGGGTCTGCGGAGCAGAACCGCATTTATTTCAGGTCCGGGGACCCCCTGATTCCCAAGTTACAGGCTCCAGTACGGGGTATCTCCTATGCGTTTAAATGTCCCAGTCACGTGAAGCGGGAGATTTAAATTGCATGGGTACCGGCACCACATAACAGGGCCTGTAACTAGAGAAGCACGGGGGTCCCCGGACCTGAAATCAATGCGGTTCAGCTCCGGAGACCCCCTGCTTACGCACACTAGTATACAAATTTATGAATAGCCTGTTTATTGGGGGCAGAAGAGGTGGCTGAAGGTGGTAGGCCTGCCGGGAAGGTTGCGGGACGAGTTAACCCTTCACTACTATAGCAGTGGGAACCGCTGTGGTAATGAAGGGGTTAACCACTCCCGCTACCCACCTGGTCAGCCTAACCACCCACCCTTGGGGCAACTACTTCCTTCACCCTATCCCTCTAACCCCAACAAACATTAAAAAACACAACAACCCTAATACTCACCTCCTCTACCCCCAACAACCCCCCAACACATACAGTACAGTAATGGGGAAAGTTACTATTATCCTGATCTGGATAATAATGCATTTGTCCATTTAAAATAAAACATTATCCAGCCAGCATAAAGTACATAAAACTTCTACTTACCCCTGCCAGGATTAAGGCCATCCTCGTCTTCCACCCTGACCTTGTCCCATTGGCAGGAACACAACAATAAAAAATACAAACTAATGGCCCCTAACCCCTTAATCACCTTAGCAGTTAGTAAACGCTAAAGTAATTAAGGGGTTAACCCACTTCCCCCGCTACTCACCCGGGCGGCCTAACCACCTACACTGGGGCAACTATCCCCACCCTGTACCCATTGATTGGCACAGTGGTACATAATGCCCATATAATATGGGCATGATAAGCCACAATAGCAGTCAATGGGCAACTTAAAAAAAAAACAACAGCTCCTAAACAACACAACAATAACAAAACCCAAGCACCTAAACAACACAACAATTAAAAAAAACAATCACCTAAACAGCACAACAATAAAAGAAATCAAACGCCTCAACAACAGAACGATAATTGAAATCAAACGCCTAAACAACACAACAATTAAAGAAATCAAATGCCTAAACAATTAAAAAATGTAATAAAAACCAGCCTTAGAAACACATAACAATTAACTCAATAAAAGAAACACAAATACAAAACAAATAATTAAAAACAAACATTTGTCTAAAAATGCATTGCCTGTCACTGTATTTATTTATACCCGAAATGGGCATAGATAAATACATCGGCAGTCAATGGGCAAGCAAAAAAAATAAAAATTAAGAAATACAATAAAATAACCTGAAAAAATAAAATTACATACATTTAATGTTTTTCTTACCTTTAGATGTCTTCACCCTCCGATTCCCAATGTATCAGGAAACTCGATCCACAACGCCATCCTCAGTGATCCTCCGTGATCCTCAGCATCAGGTAAAATCTTCTTTCTTCAATCTTCTTTACTTGTAATCCATAGAAATCCATAGGTAGATGTTGTCTTGTCGTCTTAAGCTAAAATCAGTCAGGACAGGCCTTATATAAGGCCTATGATATCACATTTTAGGGTCAGATGGTACAGCTCCAATCCGATTGGATGCTGTACCATTCTGTTTTTAAGAATATGACATCATCTTTAAGGGCAATGGCACATCCATTTACAAAAAAGACTGCCATTGCATGGTACAGGAACCAAAGGGATTGTGAGATACCACTTGGTACACTCACAATCCCTTAGGTTCTTGTACCATGTTATGGCAGCCTTTTTTTTTTCATTTAAAGGATGTGACATCATCCTTAAAGATGATGTCACATTCTTTAAAAAAAAATGGAACATGTCACATGGTACTTCAACCAATCTGTATTACCTGTAAATGGCTGTATTACCATGTGATGGCAGCCATTTTGGTTAAAGGGTGTGACGTACCTCCCTTGGAGATGTCACATCCTTAAAAAAAAAAAAAAGCCTGTCACATGGTACAGCTCCAATCCGATTGCATGCTGTACTTTCTGACCCTAAAATGTGACGTCACAGTCCTTATATAAGACCTGTCCGATTTCATTTTAGCTTATTGAGACGACGAGACAACATCTACCTATGGATTTCGAAGGATTGCAAGTAAAGAAGAATGAAGAAAGAAGATTTTACCTGATGCTGAAGATTGCGGAGGATTGCTGAGGATGGCGTCGCAGATCGAGAGTTTTCTAATACATCGGGAATCGGAGGGTGAAGACATCTAAAGGTAAGAAAAACATTGAATGTATGTCATTTTAATTTTTCAGTTTTTTTATTGTATTTTTTAACTTACATTTTTTTGCTTGCGCATTGACTGCCAATGTATTTATCTATGCCCATTATAGTTAAATACAGTGTCAGGCAATGCATTTTTAGGAAAATGTTTGTTTTTAATTAATTGTTATCTTTTGTATTTGTGTTTCTTGTTTTGAATTAATTGTTATGTATTTCTAGGGCTTGTTTTTATAAAAAAAATGGCTTGTTTAGGTGTTTGATTTCTTTAATTGTTGTGTTGTTTAGGCATTTGATTCCTTTATTGTTGTGTTGTTTAGACATTTGATTTATTTTATTATTGTGATTGGATTCTTTCATTGTTGTGTTGTTTAGGTGCTTGGGTTTTGTTATTGTTGTGTTGTTTAGGTGCTGATGGTTTTTTTTAGGTTGTCAATTGACGGCTATAGTAGCTTATCATGCCCATATTATATGGGCATGATGTACCACTGTGCCTATCAATGGGTAGAGGGTGGGGATAGTTGCCCCAGTGTGGGTGGTTAGGCTGCTCGGGTAGCAGGGGAGGGGGATTAACCCCTTAATTACTGGTGATTAAAGGGTTAGGGGCCATTAGATTGTATTTTTTATTGTTGTGTTCCTGCCAACAGAGGATAAGGATGTGAGGAAGAGGCGGATGGCCCTCATCCTGGCAGCAGTAAGTAGAAGTTTTATTTGCTTTATGCTGGCTGGATAATATTTTATTTTGAATGGGCAAATGCACTATTATCCATATCAGGATAATAGTAATTGTGTCCATTATTGTACTGTAATGTTATGGTTGTTGGGGATAAAAGGAGTGCCCATTAATTCCCATTGGGGTTATCTTTGCTCTCATTGAGGGCATAGGTACCACACTGGCAATGAATGGGTGTATTGGCTAGTATTGTGTTGTAATGTTTATTGTGGGTAGCGGGGCTGGGTGAAGGTGGCATTTGGACTGCAGTGGATGTTTATGCCTACCGGGTGGGTAGCGGGAGGGGTTCATTCCTTCATTACCTTAGCGGTATTAACCACTAAGGTAATGAAGGGGTTAACTCCTCCCACAACCCCCCCCCCCCCCCGCAAGGCCTGAACACCCACCATGGGGCAAATACCACCTTCACCCACCCCCGCTACCCACAATATACTGAGCACGGGTAGTTAACCCCTTCATTGCCTTAGCAGTTAGCGGCTAAGGTACTGAAGTTACCTGTAAATGTATTTTTATTGCATCGGTTGGAAGCTGGGGGTCTCCGGAGCTGATATTAATGCGTATCAGTTCCGGAGACCCCCGGCATCAATCCGATGCAGGAAAAATGCATTTTTTATTCTAAATCTTGCTCTCAGATCCCATCTTGCCATCCTTGGCAATCTGGGATAAACTCACAATTCCAGAGCTCATTGGAATAAGCTCATTGGAGCTACTAGAATAGCGTGATTTCAGAAAAAATGCGAGTTGGAGCTGTTTTGCAGCTCCCGCTCGGCGAGTTTGGGCAGGAGTGAGAAATTGCAACAAAATGCCTTCCCCGTACGTTTTGGCCAACTCATCAATGCTTTCTTAATAGCAACCTTGCAAAATGTTGTGAGAACTGCTCAAAAAATCATCGATGAGTTGGTTATCGAAGCTGCTAGAATAGCCCCCTCAGTGTGATCCGACCCTTTGGAGAATAGTAATTGAGATCTTTAGTATTAGTAGCAAGACTGATGTAAAACTGTTTAAAAACTGTTTAAAATACATAAATGTGTTTTATTTCGAAATTGAATAAATTAGGTTCTAGGTTATCCCTGGTTTGCACAAGTGTTGAAGCTGGGAAATTGATAATAAATAGCCCCAAACATAGTTTAAAAAAATGTTTTGGAGAAGATGAAAGAATTGAGTGTTGTGTGTTCTGAGCTACAAAACGATCTACTGTAAATAAAAATAAATAAATACATATTCAAGCATTTTTGTGAAACCTATGTTGTATGTTTTCTTCTTATTTGATGTATAAAGTTATCTTGACCTAGAGGAATAAAGATCCCAAGAAGGATGTTGGTGGAGGGATAGATGACCTTTGCAATTCACTTTGAATACTATACTGAGACCAGTAGAGTGTTTCAATGGGGCTGATGATCTCTAATATGTATTGACATTATCAGATCGTCTGAAAGAGAAATATGTCTAAATGGAGGTGACACAAAGATCTACAACAATATTGGCATTTCAGGGGAGGCATAACAATTCGGAATGATCTAGAAAGACTAGAAGATTGGAAACTACAGTTACTTTTTAACAAATGCAAAGTTAGCTCTTGGCCCAAAAAAACATTTGAACAAAACCCATGATGATACAATACTGTCGACCATCATGATAAACAAAGCAGCCAGGCTATATAGGGAAAGGTATTAGCATCTAAAAAGTTAGGTAGCAACTTTATAGATCATTAACCTAACATAGCATTGTGACGATAGGGGAAGCTGGCATCACAAAATAAAGGTGTAGCCCAGCTAGCTACACCTAAAACCGTGTAAACTGTCTGTCTCAGTAATGTATATTTCAGCCAGATGTATTTAATGTCTAGGGAGGGAATGTAAACTAACTTGTGTATAAATACAGTGTAATGTATTCAAAGCACTTTATTCCCTGTGGTAGCAATTCCCCCAGTTTAGTGAACCAGCATTGTTCAGTGAATTTGGGTATCAGCCCTGTAATGTGTAAATTGTGTTATGTGACTGAAAGTATAATTTCTATGGGAGGAGACTCAGTAATTCACATAGCTGAGCTGTTCCATAGAAATGATATGATCAGGACAAAGGTGGGGGACGGCTGAGGTGCCAAGACTTATTGTGAGTGGTGAAAGGCAGCCGATCAGATCTGGGAATAGGGCTCTCAGTTAAGTAGAGCCCATTGTATTCCACAGACTCTGAAGCGCCTAACCAGAGGGAGGTAGAGGACTGGCTAATAGAATCAGTTGCCAGGTCTCAGCCCCGCAGGTGCTGTTTCTGTGAGCCAGTTTGAATTCCGCGCTCTCCAAGCAGTCTCGTGCTCACGGGGCAGTCTTGAGTACATAAACCCGCCCCCCTCCTCTGATAGGCGCAGCCAGACGAGCCTCCGTTGAGCCCTCTACCGGTTCGCGGTAGTGATTGGCTGCCGTGCCGGCTAAATGTTTAAGATAGCTCAGGAGAGCTATGTAAGGAGCTGGGCATCACAGCAGTTCAGTTTCATCTATGGAAACAAGCTAGTGGGATGCTGAGAGAGATCCTACGTGCTTGACAGAGATACGGCTGGCGACAGTTTCAAAGTTGCTATTGCGCAAATAGAATTTTGGATTCCTGGAGAAGAAGCGGACAGTGTAAACCTACTGAAGCAGGTCCCTGCACCCAGTCGAGACTAGAGTCTTCCCCCAGGTCCCCAGTGTGGCGAGAGTATGTCATATTGCGTATTTTGTGTATATGTTGGTTCTGCCAGAATAAACCCTGTTTATTCAATTACTTTGTCCTGTGCTTGGTGAAAGTGAACCCGGAAGGTTTTCAGTGTTACAAGTACTGGTCTCCCATCACAAGCATACTGTGTTGACTTCTGGAATCCATATCTCAAGGAGAAAATATAATAAATTAGATGCAAAGAGAACAACTGAGCAGATGCACATGCTCACCATAAAACATATCCAGAAAGACTAAACTATAAACCAAATGTTTTGTCTACAAAATGTGCAATTGAAATGTATCTTGATACATTTTACAACATCTTGTACATCATAGAAGAAAGGGGAAATAAAATACAAATATAGCAAAGGTGTCATAAAGGTAAATAACAGACGCATGTTTATGCTAAAAAGGGTCATGCTCTGGAGCTGAAGGGTGTTGGAATCAGGAGGAACATGTATATATTTACTTGAAGCGCCGTTGATTAATGTAATAGTTTCTTAACAAAATGGTTGAAGCTAGTACAAGAAAGAAATTCAGTTGGGATAGGGATAAAGGTATTTTAAATAGCGAAAACGGCAGGGATCGAATGGGGTCGAAAACGTGGCTGGATGGGTGGACAGAAGAAATAGCTAAAGACAACTGCAGTGTATTATCATAGTAAAGAAAGTGGCTTTGAACAGAAACAGTGCCAAACAGAAGCTCCTACAGCTGTAGGCTATAAGGTTGTCTGTTGATTGGATTTTGTTTGTGCTCCTGATAAATACTAACCTGCCAGGGATAAAAAGTATCCTCACTGCATTGTCCTGATTTGCAATGAAGCAGTTCATGCAAGCCATATGCAATGGCATATACTGCAGAATAAACATTGAAAGAAGCAGACACATCAAACTGGCTGGGAATGGACATGTTTTGCAGAGTAAATGTTTGACATTCTTGGCAGACTTGGTCACAGTTATATCTTTGCACGTTGTCTGCTTTAACAGAGCTGATATAAGCAGCCTCAAAGTCACTCAGTCTGTGTAAATTGATTTGTCCCACAGAGACCCCTAGTACAGAGCCAATTTTTTTTATGTTTGGGATGCTAGAGATCCGTGAGTCAACTGACCAGTCTTCACTGCCAATCCAAACATTGTCAGTGATGTTTCCTTGAACAACTTCTTCAAAAAATATTCTAGCAAGGAAATAAGTGGAGAAAACCACGATAGCCTTGACTCTAGTTTGTATTATGTTTCCCACCATTTGTCTGACTACTGTCCTGTCCATGTTGTATGGGATTATTCCCTGGTAAGCTACACATATTCCTTTTTACAGTGCACTTGCTGATTCCCTTATATATTTGTTTGACTGGTTTTTCTTTGTTCTACTTGGCAACAAGTAGAATTGCTGTTTAACTGAATTGGCCGGCTTCGCCGGCCAATCAGTATTGAACCAGATCAAAATAGGCTGCTTCACTCACCTCAGCACTATCACCTGCTGCTTCTCTCACCTCGGCACTATCACCTGCTGCTGCGTCACTCACCCCAGTACTATCACCTGCTGCTGTGTCACTCACCTCAGCACTATCACCTGCTGCTGCTTCACTCACCTCAGCACTATCACCTGCTGCTGTGTCACTCACCTCAGCACTATCACCTGCAGCTGGTTCACTCACCTCAGCACTATCACCTGCTGCTGCTTCACTCACCTCAGCACTATCACCTGCAGCTGGTTCACTTCTTTGACTCATTCAGAAAGCGGAAACCAGCACACGTCGTCAGGAAAACGTTTATTTTACTGTGGGAGCTGGCAAACTCAAATGCCACACTTTCGTGGCCAATTCGCCACTCGTGGTGATTGGCGACAGGGTTGCCCACCTCAGCCTTAGCGGTTAGTAAAGCATTGCATAGCATGACAATGCTGTGCTAGCCACTAAGGTTAGCAAGGGGGTAGCTAGTGTAGTTTAATATTGATATTAACCTCTTTTCAGCTCTTTGTGGTTAGCTAGTCATAGAAAATCATGACTAGTTGATCTTTTGGGCTACTAAGGGGTTACTATTTACTGTAATGTATTTCAAGTAATGTTGTATCACCTATTCAATGCTGATTTCGCTTATCTTGCCTATAGATGTAAAATCGCAAATAAGGTTTCTGCGCTCGCGCTGTCCTCTTATAATAGATGTAATCCGTTTGCAGCTGTACGTGCTAGGGGCCACTCCTCAAATACTCCTATAATGGTGAATTCCCTAGAGAGTTCTACAAAAAACAAAGAAAAACAATGCACACACAAGCACACCACAGATTAATAAAATATATCAATATTTAATATCAGGTCACATAGACCACATGAACACAAAAAAGCAAATGATAAAATTATCAAATAACAAATATAAAACAAAAAACATATAACATAAAAGAAACATAATATGTGGCTACTCCCACAGAGGGGATGCTATACCAATATAAGCTTCTGTGAGGCACAGTAATAACAAATCTGAATCAAGGAATAGTCAAACTAACACCCACCACGGGGGTTCTATGATACCTTGATTTAATAAGCCCAAATGAGGGGAACGGATACTAACAGCAAGTGGCAGCAGGTGCTCAATGTGGACGTGAACGGTCCGGACTGCACGAACACACGGCAAACAGCTTTCTCTGCTAACACTTCCTGGTCTCGCGTTCCAGCCAATGGGTAACTACGCAGGGCTGCATCTCGTGACCTCTACGCGTTTCGCAACAACGTGCTTCGTCAGGAGGTCATGAGAGAGGCAGCACATGCGCATTAAGTATCCACTACAGCCAATGAAATCAGCTGTTACAAGAACAACACAGATGCGTGACGTAACGCTATTAAGTGTGCAAATAAAGAAATGCTACTATTACTAAAGTGCCAAATGACTACTCTAACTAAACAATATACAATTTAAACATTGATAAAGTGTAATATACATATTATAAACAAATAAGGCATATTAATATATGCAATAGAAAGTGCAAAACTGAATTATGTGCTGAAAAAATGTGCTGAACATATGTGCTGAAAAAATGTTCAGCTGATAATTAATGCAGGAGTGCCAATGCCAATCCATATACATATATATAAATATAAACCACAATAATCCTAATTTTTTTTAAAGTGGACTAAAAGTGAATTGAACACTAAATGAAAACTAAAGGTGAAAACATAGGATTTACACATTAACATTTCCATTTTATCTTAAAAATGGGGTTAACTCAATTAACTCATTAAACTCCTTAGGATATTTTGATTCAATTATGTATATCCAAAATTGTTTTTTTTTTTAAAAGCAGAAACAGGTCCCTATCACCCTGTTTTGCTTTTTTTGGGATACATTCAATGCCCGTACATTTTTAAAATGTGGGATCATATTTATGAACATACTGGAAATGTTTAAGTAGTCGTGTTAGGGGCTGTCCCTTTTCCACCATTTTTGGAATATTTTTAATATTTCGCAAGTATTCTAATATCCACAATTTCAAAACCCTTCAAAACCAGGTTCTACTTTTGTGCAAATGTTTATAACACCCCCTCCCATACATGTCTCTGTGTACCACATGCAATACATCATACTGTGACACCATCCAGCTGTACGGTCTTTAAATGAAGCCTTTTTATTTTCATTTTTCACAAAGTAAGAAAATGAAAATGTTCAATAAATGTGTTTTTCTTTAACCTTGCTCACTCTCTCCAATATTAATCTTTGTGTATTGTTCATTTTGAAACAAATGGAAAAACAATCCCCACACAATTGGGAGGTCCTCTTAAAAAAAATCTCAAAAAAGACTTATTGCATATTTTGCATGATTGACAAAATAAAATATTTCCCGGGGGGGGAAACATGCCCCCCTTCTTCCTGGGAGCTGCTCCATACCTAGGATAACATTGGACGCTGCTCTCATCTTTTGGTCAAATACTTTTAAAACGTGGCAACTCTACCTATGAACCATCCTATGAACCTTTGTCTTCCCTTGGGCATGATACCTAACAGTGCAGTGTCACCTGGATGCCCCATTGCTGCAGCCATTGGTGGATGCTTGTGGTTGTGAATCCGTTCTTGTACATGAGCATTATTTGAATACTAGTTTCTCTATTCATTTTTTTGGTCATAGTTGCTCTTCAGAATGTACTTAATGTTTAATGCAGCTTTGTTATGCAAGTTGTATAAAGGTAGGTGTGCTGTAGTGCTGGAGGTATAATACTACTTTTGACACGTGTGTGTGTGTGTGTGTGTGTGTGTGTGTGTGTGTGTGTGTGTGTGGTGTGTATAATATATATATATATATATATATATATATATTTAATGCATGGATGGTGTTTATGTATGTGTATGTGTGTGTGTATATATATATCATGCATAGATGGTGTGTGTGTGTGTGTATATATATATTTACTGTATATCTGATGCATGTATGGAAACTGCGACCCATTGTATATATGTGTGTGTATATATATGTATATACAGTATATATGTCTGTGTATCTGGTGTGCATATTTATTGAGCTTTTATATGTGTATGGAGCTTTCTCATTGTATAGTGTATGTCATGCATGTGTGTATGGTGCATGTGTCTGCTGTGCGTAAATCTGTGTATGGTGTGTGGGTCGTCTGATTCTTGGGCCAATTGGTTGGTTTTATCCCCCTGGCTAAAAGTTGCCAGTCAGCCCATGTAAATACAAGTTTAATTGATAGATAACTCTCTTGTTACACCACAGATGAGTAAAGATGGTATCAAATCTGAATATATTTTGTATTCTTCTCTGCATCAAAATGTTTAACTTTTGGTATTTCATCCATATGATAAAAAGCTGGATCTGTCATGCAAGACACAGGAATTTGGACAATCAGTTTTGTTCTTTAAGTTTACTCTTTCTTAATCCTTTTGTGGCTACAACAGTCCAGAGTATACGTATATACAAATACACTATGCTGATTTTGTGGGAGAACTAGTACATATACTGTATATTTGCTCACGAGCATCATCTCTAGTAAGTCAAAGCAAACGCTTCCATTAATAGACAGTGGACCAAATATCTGCCGAAAGAGCTTCCTTGTTTTGTACTGACACGCCATTCACATAGATATGTCAGCCAGGCCTTCTTGAAGGACATCATGCTCATTTTAAATAAATCAATTTCCTATTTGTATTTCTTTCTTCAAATGTATCTCACTTTGGGTTGCCAGGAAATGAAGTTTAGCACCGAGTTTAGTAACCCAGGAGATTACATTATTGCCGGATTATTCACATTGCACGAGGGAGAAGTGTCTGCGAAATCCAGACCAGAGATTGACATCTGCCAAAGGTAAGGGGAACTTACATTTGGGAAGACACGGGTATATTTGCTATAATATATGGTCATTTAGAAGGGGCATCTGTTTACAGGAGATATGTGCTAACAATGTATAATATTGTACACAATGTGTTATTTCTTCTTACATATACAGTAGATAGTGTGGGTGTAATGTCCAGGATCCTACACAGTATTTGCATTTGTTACCTGCTGTGAATAGGAACATGTGTTAGTTGTTCTTTGTGTCTTGCACCTGTTATTTGTATAGTGCCAACAATGTAAACACCACTTTACAGGATTAGCATTCAGACAGGCATTGGGATAAATGAATCCCTTCCCTGAAAAACTTGTAATGTAGTTTATATGTTGGAAGACTTAAGGAGACATTAGATGTAAATGTAAGTGCATTAAGGTGGTAGTACATGGTCAGTAGAATAAATAAGTATATTTGAAACAGGTGAATTACTTTGCTTCTGAGATGGTTGAAATGCCTTACTTGGACAGTAGTTTCAGAATTAAACAATTGTCTTATGTAATTTACAAAACATTGCTCCATACCATCTTCTAGTATAATTCAATGGTTGGATATATACTTCCCATTAAGTTTTCCATTAATGACAGGTAGCTGCTGAC
This sequence comes from Ascaphus truei, assembly GCA_036426205.1. Taxonomy (NCBI): domain Eukaryota; kingdom Metazoa; phylum Chordata; class Amphibia; order Anura; family Ascaphidae; genus Ascaphus; species Ascaphus truei. The sequence goes on from CM071572.1 coordinate 38,319,176, forward strand.
AAAAAACAATTAAACAGTAGTAAATATCCAGGTATCTTCAGCAAAGCAGAGGACCAGCCTCTTTGGTCAAGCAGTCGTGAAAATTGTTACAGCTTAATTGAAGGAAGTCAGGTGAATTGTCATCATGCTGTATTGAAACATTGAACAACTGAACATCTTTATAGGCTGTGATCACTTGTCCCTGTGTAACCCTCGTGCTATTCTAAGAACATCACAAGAGCCGACAGCCACCCTAGGTCAATGTGCCTATTCTACAACGACACAATGTTATGCCGTTATTGATGCTGATCTGATTGGAAGCAGACAACATACTCTTTTGTTCAGTACATCAGTGGATAAATCATTGGCCATGGAATTTTTGTAGTATCCATTATATGGATCTCTATCCAGAGGATATTATGAGTGACCATATGAATTATATTGAATTTTATTGTGTAAAAGTAACTATTGGTATATTGAGCCATTTTTCAGCTTGTTATTTGGCGTTTACTGTGTATCTGGTTTTCTTTATATGGTTTGTTTTAGCCTTTTTAAATTGATTTGAAACCTATTAATATTTATGTTTAAATATAAACACCATTGTATACATTTAAATAACATTCTACAGTACTTTCATTTTTATTCTATTATAATCTGATCCTTATCGACCGCCATTAAATATTGTTGCTTTTGAATACATATTAATAACTTGTGTTTTTACCTTAATGACATGGTGAGTTCCTTATTGATTGGTGAAATTAAAGGGTTTAGAAGCAGGCATAATAGTCTCTGATCACACTCCATGAGATCTGAAAAGTTGCTTAAAAGGATGTTCATAATTTCTTAACGTTTCAATAAAACATGATGTTCTAAGATAACCTTAGCTTGTTCAACTACAGTATTTGCTTGCGAGTTACCTTGAAAACAGCAAGAAAGCATGTTCTATGATGATTTTTATGGCAATAAGTAATGTGGAAAAATACATGCCCTTTACCTCAAAATTGTTGAGGCAGGTAAGCATTATTAGAAAAATGTGCAGGGGTTATCAAGAAGTCATAAGTAAAGCTATCACATTTCTAGAAAGATAAAATGGGTAGGCTTTACATGATTCAGCAACAAATTGGAGATAACGTCTGCTGCTCTAAATTTGGAACCTGGGAAAATGTATTTAAAAGAATAAAATCAGTTTTTCTGATAAACACTCCTTGCATGCTTCTTCAGTTAGTCTTGATCTGTTAATTCTTTCCCACAAATTTAAGCAGATCAGGATGTTTGACAGCTTTAAGAAGTAAGGGTAATGTTTCTGAAATTATTTGGGTATGTTTTTATGTTATTTTTTATTTTTTAAAGGCACAAAGATTCTAATTCTGGCCATCAAGGATTACATTATGGGAATTGGAATATACTATACACTTTAAAAGCTATTAGAGAGCAACAAAATGTACCCTTTTTTTGTCCAGAATGAAAAAAATCTGAATTAACCACCGCAATTATATTTACAGTACTATCTTCAATTCCCATGGATATCACTTATTCCAAGCCATGAGGTTCAGCATTGAGGAAATCAACAACTCCAGCACTCTGCTTCCCAATGTTACACTAGGATATGAGATATATGACTCCTGCTCTGATTCTACAAATTTATATGGAACATTGAGGGTTCTCTCACAGTGCACAGAGCCCTATATAAAGATGCAAAACAACTTTACAGAGTACAAGACTAAAGCAATTGCCTTAATTGGACCACCTAACAGTAATTTTGCTTTTACTACTGCAAGCATATTAGGCATGTTTCTTGTACCTCAGGTAAGAATTTTCTGTGTGTGTGTTTTGCCAGAAAATATTCAAATGATCATAGGAGGTAACTCCCTTTATCAAATCAATTGTTTGCCAATATTTACGCACACTTTCCGGCACTGGAAAAGACTTTACTGCCCATTCATGTGTCTTTCAGTGCGGGATGGTACCTTCTGGCCAGTGGTGTAACTACAATTGTTGGGCCCCCTACAAAATGTTTTAAAAAAAAAACCCTTTGTCATTCTATCCCCGCTCCTCTCTAAGGCTGCGCTTATAGTGCCAGCGACGGCGATGCCGCTCCAAAATAAATGCATTGTCGCCGTCGCAAGCGCTTATAGTAAGCGCAACGTGACGGGAGCGACGTCGCGACCAAAAATTTGGTAGCCGGTCAAATTTGATTTTTCAGAGGCTGTCACCACATGTGACAGACTCTGAACCAATCAATGGCCAGGTCGCTAGCGACGTCACTGCAAAGCGAAATTCAACTTTTGCGGGTGGCGACGGTGACGGGTGATGTCATCCGTCGCGTCGCCGTTGCGGGCACTATACGTGCGGCCTTACTCTCTCCTCGCTAACTCTACCACCCTTCTCTTTAACACTTCCACCCTCCTCTCTTACTCTTTTGCTCTTCCTCTAACTCACTCTCCTCTCTAACTGACTCACTCTCCTGTCTAACTCACTCTCCCCACCGCTCTAACGCTCTCACTCTTCCCACTCCTCTCTAACTCTCTCCCTCGTCCCCCTCCTCTCTAACACTCACACTCAATTCCTCCTACTCTCTTACTCAATTCCCCTTCCTTTCACACTCAATACCCCTTAATCTCAAACTCAATTCCCCCTCCCCTCCTCACACTCTATCTCCTCCCTCTCTTAGCTGTGGACAGGGGTGAGGCCCGGGTGAGTGATACTGTACTTAACTACATTGTGTTAGCTCTTTTTGTTTAGTAAGCAGCTTGCAACAAAATATTTGCAAGAGTTTCCCTGAATCTACTAAGTAACTTATTTATAGCGAAATCAACAAGTAATATGAGGGTTTAATAATATATGTCATTTTTTTATGAACTCCTTTGTCAGAGTAATTTAGCTTTACTTACACAATATCACCATAATGTTGATTATATTATTATTATTATTATTATTATTATTATTATCGATTAATTGTGAAGCACCAACATATTCAACAGTGTGGTACAATGGGGGTACAAAGTAATGTATATTACATAAACAGAATGACATAACAATAAGGACAAACAAGAGAAAACAGATGCAGAATTTAATGTCAGCCATGCTGGTGAGAGCTTATAGTCTAGAGGGAATAAGGGGCAATGTTGAAACAAAATGTCACATGGCTGCTCATTATGAGACTGAGTATGCCTCGGGATGTCGCACAGCTGGTCCCAATAGGCTTGGAGCGGGTTGTAATGTTAAGGATATGTCCGATAGGATTCATTGGTAACCCTTTCAGGAAGTTTTTAATTGTCTAAAAGCTGGGGGATAGTCTGATGGTATATGTTAGTAAATTCAACAGAGAGGGGGCAACACGGGGTCCTTATAGGTGGGAGTGAGAGGAGGTAAGAAGGCAGGAGGGGTGGATGTCATGGACTTGACGTAGAGGGCATTTAGGTGTATGTTTGGGGATGAGGGCTGAGATGTAAAGGGAGCGGCAGGGTTGAGAGCTTGTAAATCGGAGCTAGAGATTTTCATTTAATTCTAGAGGATATAGAAGCCAGTGTTGGGATTTGTATAGTGAAGCAGCAGAAGTGGAGTGGAAAGTGAGGTAGATTAGTCTGGCAGCAGCATTTTGGATGTATTGGAATTTGGACATGCAGATGAGGGGCGTAGACAGAGGAATGGTTGCAGTAGATTATATAGTGGGTTTACTTTAGTTCTACTTATGGACACTCCATAGATAAAGTGTCTTCTATAACATAGAGTTTTTTTCCCTTTAGATAAGTTATGAAGCTACAAATGAGCTGCTCAGCATCAAACAGATCTATCCCTCTTTCCTCCGAACCATTCCCAGTGACAAATTCCAAGTAGAAGTGATGCTGCATTTGTTACAGAAGTTTAATTGGACTTGGATTGCAATTATTGGAAGTGACAATGTGTATGGCAGACATGGATTGCAAAGTCTATATACCCTGGTAGTTAAAAATGGAATATGTGTAGCTTACCAGGGAATAATCCCATACAACATGGACAGTGTGTGTGTGTGTTTAAGTATACAGTAACTTTTATCATTTCTTTACTTTGGATTATATATGATTTAAAGGAGAAATCCAAGCTGTTTTTTTCCTTCTTCATTTTCTAACCCAGGATTGAAGCAGAAGGTCTCTGGAGCTGATCCCCATTCATTTCAGCTCCAAGGACCCCCTGTTTCCAGTGAGACTTATCCCCGAAGGGGGTGCCGGTATCTCTCTGCAGTCTAAAGCCCCCGGTCACATGGGCCAATAGGAAGCTGCCCCGGATAACGTCACAACTTCCTATGGAGGTAAGTACCTCCGGAAGCAGGGGGTTCCAGGAGCTGAAATTTATGGGATTCAGCTCCAGAGACCTATTTCAATCCAGTATTAAATGGAAGGAAAAAAAATACAGAAAAAAAATAAGAAACAAAAATAGCTTGGGTTGCTTCTTTAAAAAGAGCAGTCCTTAAAAGGTTTAGTAGCGACTGGACATTCAGGGCTTTATTCACTAAGCAGTGTTCCTGCATGAGACAGCTTCCAGCTCAAACTTACCCCTTAAAATCCACTGAAGTGAATGAGCAGTAAGGTATCTGCCAGCACTGGAAGGAATCATATGGTGTAGCACCGCTTAGTAAATATGGCCCTTAATCATGAAATCCACTTCTTCTTTGGCCACTTTGCATGCATTGTTCACTAAAATGTTGACCCTTGTGAATGGGAGTATATCATAGACAAAATTGTGTAGATTATAGTAAAGAACATGTAGAATGCCAGTGCTCAAAAAAACAAGTCATGTTTCATATAATATAATAATCTGTACTTGGAAAACACTCCTTTATAAAGATATACCAAAATGTTGCCCTAATAGGGTTAGGGGACTAGTACCTAATGCCACCGGCACCATTGATGATTAGTACAGACCAAAGTCCCATTGTGGTAAAGGAGAAAAAGGGTACAGCGACCCATAAAGTACACTCACTTTGTTTCTCCTGGAGTATCCAACATCAGATGTTTTGGTAGGCGTGCAATCTCCCAGGTAAGTAGCCGGAACAGATAGAAAAATTTGGCAGTGCACCGCCAAAAGGAATAGAAGGAGGCTCACGGTATGCAGAAGCAAAAGTTATTTATTACATAAAAAAGTCGACCAAATGTCCCCCTTAAGCCACAGCAAAGGTCCACCAACGCGTTTCAGGCAAAATGCTCTTTCTCAAGGTTGGTGGACCTTTGCTGTGGCTTAGGGGGGACATTTGGTCCACTTTTTTATGTAATAAATAACTTTTGCTTCTGCATACCATGAGCCTCCTTCTGTTCCTTCTGGCAGTACACTGCCATATTTTTCTATAGATTATAGTAATCCCTGTGTACTAAGGGAATTTTTATTAAAAATCACACATTGTAATATCTCTATGGCCCAGATAAACAGTGCTAATAACTGACTGTTATCAAAATCATTAATTGTCGTTATTTTCCCTGGGATTAGCACATGTCCACAAAGCTAATTAGATGCATGAACAACGACCGTTACTTAGCTTATTATCATAGACTGAACACCATATTAAGTCAGTGCTTCCTGGCGGGTTAGCTTGAAATATATTGAAAATTAGTTAATACACAGCTCTCTAGCTGACACACTTTTCACCATCCGCAAAGGTCCCTCAAATGAGTAATTTCTCCCCTCACTCCGTCCCAATATACCATCTGTCATGAACAGCGCACTAGCGAGCACGTGATTTAAATTTGCAACCAGGGTTGATACACATGGCTACTCTGGCCAACTCACTTTTCTCCTGCACAAGGTACTTCAAATGAGTTAATAAGTTACCTCTTACTCAATTGCAATCATATCTGCATGCTGCCACCCCACAAAAAATATGCAGACAAAAATATGTATCTGTCTGCCAGGGTCTAAGGTCCCTGGTTATTAAAGAAAAACTATGCACTTACCTGTAGCCCACAAAAATCTGTTGTAGCCAAATGTGCCCAAAAATGTAAGTTGTTCTCTACAAAGCATGCAATAGCTCATTCAGAGCCCAATGCATTACTTATTAAAGATTGGTTTAATATATATAAAAAAATACAGTGCTTTAGGTTACAGATAAAATATTATAACAAGATCATACAGTTACAATAAATGCTGAACAGTTTCTTATTAAAAAAATAATAACATATTAGTAGAAACTCCTATACTTTACCACATCATAGGTTTTTCTCGGAGAGGTCAGTGGCATAGGAAAGATGAAAACTCATGTGTCTGATCCCAAAACACACTTCTTGTTGACTTATAACTGTAATAACTTCAGGCTAAGCCTTATGTACCATTCTTCTCCCATTGAAGCAACATGAGTCCACCCCAGTCGTAAATCAGCCCGGGTTGACATTCATGACTTAAGCAAAAAAACTCCTCTAAAAGGACATTTAAAGTTTGACTAAATATATGAAAGACCTCATATCTTAATTTCACTAATACTTAGACAGATGTAAGTCACATCAATAGGTTTAGTCGAGTTTGTTGAATGTAACATTACTAATTTTGACCGGCTTGCCCCTAAATTTGAGCAACAAACGTGTTCTGGGCCTCTAGCCCTTTGTACCAAAGAGGTAGGGTCAGGCAGGTTAATTCACTCCCTTTAGATGCACACTGAGTCCTTCTTTATTTCTGTTCTTTTATTGCAAAACACACAATAACAACAGATGAGGATAACTGGGTGAGTGGGATATGTGGGGGAGAGGTAAATTAAGAATGCCTTGTATGGGAGAGGCAATAAGAGGTGTGTACTCACAGACTGCTGAATCCAAAAGGAAGTGAGCTAGTCTGTACAAACAGGATAGAGTCAGGACTAACTATACAACCAGGGTTTCTGGGAGAAACTACCAGGGGTCTGTGCTGTAGTTGCTAGGCAACAGACAAACCAGGGCAGGAAGGATACATTTGTTGCAAAGTTACACTGAACAGTGACAGGAATCACATGTAGCCAAGTATTCCTGTGCTACTAATTCTCTGGCCCCTCCAGCACTGCAAGTCCCAGTAAAGAGTGGGCAGTGTTGGGAGTAAATCCTGCAGAGCCTGGTTATGTTATTGTATAGAATGGTAGGTAATACAGTTCACGATTAGCCTGGTACTATAGGGGCCTATGCCTGATAGGAGGCCAGATTACAAGCCACTCCCCTGGGAAGGAGGGGTTTTCCTCTAAGGTTTGAATTTAGCAGTTAGTTCTGTGCTCACCTCCGTGCATTACAAACATACATTAGGGTATTTGTTATTAAATAGTTCATTCATTTTTTATGTGTACATCCATTCACCTACAGTAAGAGTGCAAGTCATATGTATGTCTGTTGCAAAGATGTATTATCCAAAAGCACCTTGCAAGATATTATACAGGAATAGTAAATCTATGTTACACATCATTTACTCCAGTGTGTAGATCAATGGTGTTTCCTCCATATGAGGTTGAAATGTTGGATATTAAGTTATGTATCAAACCCTCCTGGCTACAAAACCAAAGCAAAAGTGAATCACACTACAACCATGATGTTGATTTAGATTAAATAATTAACATAAATTAATTACAAAATGCTTTTCTGGGTTTATATTAATTCTACGTATGAGCACAACATATGGAAGATGTCGTCTGTAATGTACAGTTTAGTTTGCTTATTTTTGTATTTGTTTTTTCAGATAAGTTATTCAGCTACAAATGAGCTGCTGAGCATAAAACAGATCTATCCCTCTTTTCTCCGAAGCATTCCCAGTGACAAATTCCAAGTAGAAGTGATGCTGCATTTGTTACAGAAGTTTAATTGGACTTGGATTGCAATTGTTGGAAGTGACAATGTGTATGGCAGACATGGATTGCAAAGTCTATATGCTCTGGTAGTCAAAAACGGAATATGTGTAGCTTACCAGGGAATAATCCCATACAACATGGACAGGACAGAAATCAGAGAAATGTTGGGATATATAATACAAACCCGAGTGAAGGTTATAGTGGTTTTCTCCACTAATTTTCTGGCCAGAATATTTTTTGAAGAAGTTGTCCAAGGAAACATCACTGAAATAGTTTGGATTGGCAGTGAAAGCTGGTCCGTTGACTCACGGATCTCTAGCATCCCAAACATTAACAGAATTGGCTCTGTTCTAGGGGTCTCGGTAGGAGAGATGAATATACCAAGACTGAGTGACTTTGAGGCATGCGTAGCAGCTCAGTTAAAAAGTAGACAAGGTCCAGATAAACGTAAACCAAGTCTGCCAAGAATGTCAAACATTTACTCTGCAAAACATGTCCTTTCCCAGCCAGTTTGATGTGTCTTTCTCTTTCAGTGTTTATTCTGCAGTATATGCCATTGCATATGGCTTGCATGAACTGCTTCATTGCAAATCAGGACAATGCAGTAAGGATACTTTTTATCCCTGGCAGGTTAGTATTTATATCAGGAGCACAAACATAATCCAATCAACAGACAACCCTATAGGCTGGAGTTTTATGAGCTTCTATCTGGCACTTTCTGTTCGCAGCTAATTCCTTTAGCAAAACAATACACAGATTTATTTTTTTTACATATTTCTCCTGTCCTTTCATCCTGCCAAGTATCAGACCCCATTTGGTCCCCGACTTTTTCTCTATTTAGAATACCTTTATCACAGCTGAATGTATTTCTTGTAATAACTTCCAACACTTTTGTTAGGGGACTATTATATGAATCCCCTACACTTCAAGTAAATATACACAAGTTCTTCCTGACCTACTGTACCAACCTCCCGCTCTAGAGCATAATCCCTTTCTCTGAAAAAGGCTTCTGTTGTACCTCACTTACAGCCCTGTTGTATTTGAATGTTTATCTCTCATCTCTTTCTTTTACCTTTCTTATATGGCGTACAACATTAAGTCCAACTTATCAAGATAAATTGCAATAGCACATTTTGAAAAATGTTTAACATTTACTTCATAACGTAGTATTTCCTGACACGTTTTATATTGCACACCATGAATCTGCTTAGTGGCCCTTTTTGCATCTGGTTTATTACGTCCTCTTTGAAATATGTACTCTATAAATTAACACAGTTCTGGCTAGGTCAATGATCTATAAAGTTACCACCTCCATTTTTTTCTGTTGTTAGTACATTTCCTTATATACAGTACCTCAGCTTCCTACTGACTTTCCCAACTGCTTTATTATCATGATGGTCAGCAGTATTGTATCATCATGTGTTCTGTCCATATGACTTTTAGGATCAAAAACGTAATCTTGCAACTTTTAAAAAGTAATCTCCAATCTTTTTGTCTTCCTAAATAATTTATCATTTGTGTGCCCCATCTGAAGTGTCAATCCTGTTATCCTGTAGATCTGTATGCCACCTGCAATTAGGCCTGCTTTCCATTTCAGCCCATTTGATAATAACAACGGACATTAGAGATTATTAGCCTTATTGTGGCAATGCTCTCTGCATTACAGATGTGCAAATGTTTTGGTGACGTTTGCAAATCAAGTGAACGTTGCTGGGTTTTTTTTTTCCTGGAAAGAATTTCTTTTAAAAACATAAAGCTAAGCATAAATAATTCAGCAAGCAAATATGCAAGTCTCCTGCTCCTTTCTGTACTGCCACTTACTGCCATTGTAGAGAACATTTGTGACATTGTGGCTGTGTAAAATTTATCACTTATTGAAATTGGTGAGATTGGTGATTGTGCAACAGAGACTTGCGAAAAAACTTCAAATGTCAAGAGACAACACGCGAGACAGTTCGCAAAAGCAATTTGAAGGACGTACGCACACTCTACTCTGATCACAGTGCAACTAAGAAATGGAAGTCTCTTCAAAGATGCAGAGAACAAAAGTCCTTTAGACTATGTTGTCAAAGTGGATTTGAAAATTACATATAAAGAGGACCATTTGTTCACACGCTTAAACAATGATTTTAGAGAAAAATAACGAATGTAGTGGGCGTGGGATACAAAAAGAAACACCCCAGACTATTTGATAAAAAGAGTACACAAGAATTTTTGCAGTAGTTAAGTACCTAAGTTGCAGAACACACAATAGTCAATTATTTCATCTTCTCCAATTCATTATTTTCATTATATTAGGAATATTTATTAACATTTCCCAGCTTCAATACTGGTGCAAAAAAAAAAAAATCTAGAGCGACATTTTTTTTTTTTTTTAAAACAAAGACATTTTTTTTAAAATAAATGTGATGACATATTCCCACATGTTTACAGTAGTTTTGCTACTAAGGGTCTGATTCACATAGCAAATTGATTTAAATGCCAGTTTTTAGCAATCACAGTGGGATTGGTTGCTTCAGAGAATATTGAATCAGCCCATAAGTTACTTTAATATAGACACCACACTCTTTCAGTTTTATCTGAATACTCACAAAAACCATGGGTGATCCCAATTTGTACTCGACTGATGCAGTCGTCAAATGATGCATCGAATATAACGCATCGTACACTGTGATGATCCAGTGGGCGCGATAGTGTTTTGTGTGCTGTCATGGCGATTTGCAGTTTGTGACTTCAGCCATTTAGAGGTGTGATGTCATGGCTAATACCAATGCATGGCTGAGATTGGTGGCATAATTCCGTGATGTGGGACTGTCTTAATGTGGGAATACATGCTGAATGGTAATGGTTAGGAATAAACTAGACTCAGTAGCTTGTGTAATTCGTCAAGTGCTACAAATGATACTGGGTGACTGTGAGCATGTTAGCTCTTTTGTAGATATTCTATTCAATTCTGGATTGGCTTATTCAGCGCTCTGTACCTGTTGTCTTACAAGAAAAGTGCTATCTACGTTCAACAATTATTAATGAAACGACATCCACATCGTTTGGCAAAATTGACAGCTTAACCCGTTTATAGGGTGACCAGTTATATATGCGGTACTTCGCTTAAACGGCAGGAGGTTTTTCACGTGGCTCCCGTTTTTTTTAAAAACAAAAAAAAATTCATTTTTTTTAACAGTTTTGCACTGCTGACACTCACTGCCAGTCTACGCACCACCAGTAACCTCCACATGCGCCCCACTAACTGACTCCATGCTACTGCACATTCTCACTGCCACTGCACGCACACCCACTGCCACGACTCCACAGCACACTAGCCACTGGAACTCTGCTCGCACCTGCCCTCACCACCAACTATGCATCGTCACACTGCACGACTCCAGCTGACTCACTGCACAGCTCTCTGCAGCATGACACCACTCACAGGCCTCGTGCAGCACTACAGACACGACACTCTCACTGCACACAACCCCGACTACTGCAATTCCTGCACACACTGCGTAGCACCTACACTCTGCGAATGCATCATGCATTCCCAACTCAGCGCAAGACTTACTCAGGCACACTCTCCCACGGTTGCACACTGCATACTGCACATCACTCTCACTGCAGACACCTCTCCTTGCACATCGGTGCATCACATCCCTCCAGCAACTCAATGCTTACCACTTCGACTGGCACCACAATGACCCTAACGCACTCACTGCATCATCAGTGCTCCATGTCACAGTCACCACTGCCACTCACTCTCAGCGGCACACTAGCACTACACTACACGGCACAGTGCATTCACATGCACCCATGCACGTCACGGCAACACTGCTCACAGCACAACATCTGCACTGAACTGCACACACTAACACTGCACACTGCACACACTTCCCAGGCACCATCTTATGCTATGCACACACTCTCACTGACACAAACATTACTCTCCAATGCTCCCTCACATGCACACTGCTCACAGCACACACACTCTCACTGCACACTGTACACAGGCATCATCACTTCACATGCACCCACCCATCACTCATGCAAAACTGCACACACACCAGCACTCATGCCACACACTCTAACTGCACACTATCTGCATGCACATGCACATCACTTCACTGCACATGCACACACTCTCACTGCACATGCACACACTCACTGCACACACTTCCAGCACTCATGCGCACTGCTAGCACACTCCACAGCAACACTGCTACAGCATCAGTCACAGCGACACTCCAAGCGACACACTCACCAGCACTACTCTCACAGCACACAGCTCAACAATCATCGACAGCACACAGCATCACGGCCACATCTATACAGCACTCCACAGCACACGCTCACAGCACACTCTGCAAGCATCACAGCACACTCCACCGAACTCACAGACACTACATGCAAGAACAGCACACCTCCCATCTCCCTCCCTACCTTTGGTGCGGCTCTGCTGAGATCGGGAGCAGAGCTGGCCAATCAGGAGAAGGGGGGGGTAGATGTCGGAGGAGGGGGGTGGGGGTGTCGGGAGGAGGGGGCGGGTGTCGGGAGGAGGGGGGTGGTGTGGATGCAGTAGGGGGTGAGTGAGGGGAGCAGCTCGGAATCGAGAGGGCTGCTGTGGGCTAGGCCCCCAAAATGATTATGCCGCGGGAGGGCCGGTAGGTTAGGTGTGGGCGGTCTGAGGGGGGGGGGATGGAGGAGTGGATCCTGGATGGAGGGGGATGGAAGTGGAGAGGGGGAGGTAAGGAGACAGGTTGCAGTGGACTCGGAGGGCGCTGCTGTGGGGATGGTAGGGATTTCGGCCACATCTTCCTTCCTTCCCTCTTACCCTACCCGAATCCGGGCACGTCGGGGCCATTTAAAAAAAAAAAATAGCGCGACCCGGTTCATGCGCCAGTCAGGATCTGGGGCCCCGAGGACGGCCCTATAACGGGGTTGAGCTGTATCTCTAAAAAATGTGTATTCTTCATCTTTGCCTCCTTCTCTTTGTAAACATTTGTATTATTGTCCAATTTACCAAGTCTGATTATATCACTCTGAATTGGGTTCAAATGGATTTTCAATGCCCTCACTGATCTTATTTCCAAACCTGACACATAGTCATCTTCTTTTGCCATATGCTTATTTAGAGCCTTTAAATATTTGGACCTCATTCACCGTAAAGCTATAAATCAGACTGTAAAGAAATCTATTGTACACTATCAGTCCTGATCATAACTCTATTGGAATAACAAAAAGAGCAGCGCGCCAAATGGGACATTGCATAAATGGTTTATTTGACTAATGTTTTGGTGCCAAACTGGACCTTTATCAAGGTGTGTACTGAAACATTCATCAAATAAATCAGCAACGTTTTATGCAATTCCCTGTTGGACGTGCGGCTCTTTGGCTATTCTGATCCGTGAAACCATTTGATTGGTGGTGATTCTCGCACCTACTTTTATATGCTACTGTATTATAATGCACAATTTAATCTGCCATTAGAACTGTTTAAAGTTGTCTGAGTTCACTCCTCAAATGGTCAGGTAACTTGTTAAAGAAATTCATGCAAAAGCAAAAAGTTTAGGAAACGTTTGAATTTTTTTATTTGTAAGCATACATAGAGTATTTGACACTTGTTTACATTTCTGTTCAAATGAACATTCACCAGATTTGCTAGGTTTTAAGGGTTGTAGCGATGAAAATCACGATACTTGGCGGAACATATTATTTTTGGTCCCCTGCATTTGCTACTTTAACTCTCTGGGGATCACTTTTATTACAGTAATTACCGTTAGGTGTCCTTGGAACTGAGCCTTTAACTTATTAAACATTATCCTTATTCAGCTTTGCAAAGTGTAAAATGCACTACAGTACTTATCCACTCAGTATCTTGACATAACACAATGTTTAATCTTTCACCGTTTAATAAATGATATCTGTGAATGAGATCCTAATTGTAGCACCTTTCCCCCCACCTATGTGAGATCATGTAGCTACCGGTGTACTCTGGTGCGGGTGCATACCTGTGAGGTAGAACAGAAGGCCTGAGATCTCCCCGGTGGTATAAGGAGACATCAGGACAGGCTATCAGGGATGGTTCAACGTTTCGCGCAGAACCTCCAGCCCAGGAGGATCCTGTAGCAGCCCGGATGAACCTCATAGGCAGACTCTTCTTTGTAGTCACACTCCAGACATCACACCAGAGAGGGTGTAACTGGGGTTTATTGGGTACATCATAGATATTACAGGTTCCATTCCTGAAGGCAGACGTAGTAACCCGAGCGTGAGGCCCATGAGCAACCCCTCTTCAGCATACCTTACCCCCTAACAGGGCAAGAGCCCTCTCCTGTCTAGAGAGACTTACTGCTGATCCTCAAAGCAGGGAGGGCAGCACAGAACTAACTCCCAGAAACCTGCCTAACCTCTAGAGGGAAAACCCTCCTTCCCGGAGAGTGGGTTGTAGCCGGCCCATCAAGTCAGGCCCCCCCCTGTAATACAGGCTACGCCTGAATCTTATTAGGAACCAAACAGTAACAATACATCGCAGCAGTTTGTTCCCAACACTGCCCAATCTTTACTGGGACTTACAGTGCTAGAGGGGCCAGATACTTAGTTGTCCAAGGGGACTTGGGTGCATAATATTTGCCCAAATATACTTTGACTTATTTCAAATTCCCTGTACAGAAAGTACAGATTGTTCTGTATTAAAATTCATATCCAGTAACCTATATTTAAAATCGAGAACCACCGCATATTTTATGCATCACCAATGCCACTGCCTATTTCTGTAACCAAGGAATTTTTAGCAGCCATACACATACTAGCAATGTACTCATCACAATGGCCGCAACATTAGCTCTGCTGTGGTTATTAAATTGTAAGTCATTACATTTGAGTTTTCTTAATCAGGCTGTATCATTTGTTCTAAAAGAATGGGGGAAGGAGAGAGAGACGGATGCAAAACGGGCCCTCATGGATGCTGTTTCCAATGTATATCTTGCCCAAAAATGAGCTTTCTTAATACAAGTGGTAAGTCAATGCCAGTTTCCATTTTTGAATTTAACTCAGGAAAACAACTTTGTGTTTACATTAATGCAAAGGTTGACATTGTCTAAACGTTGACTATACTGAAAACATCCAGAAAACACAACATTTGTGTGGTTGCATTAGATGTATTACATTTTTGTAATAACAAATGACTCAACGTGTTGTTTTTGTTGAGGAATTACGTTTCACATTCATACAGTTTCAAAATCACTTCCATACAATAATGGTGACATCTCACTCTGGCTACTGTAACATTTTCTGTACGTTACAAATTAAATCATTCAAAACTGAAGTTACAATAAGCCTCAAACATATTTTCTCCGCTGAATAGTCCTTAAGCTATATCATCTATTTTTCTGTAATGACTATTTAGTATTAAAACAAGAAAAATAAGTACAATTAGCAAAATTGCAATTAAAATACAACAAAGCATATACTGTAAAAAGACTGCAACATTTACAATACAATATATTATTTAAATGACCACGTTTGTTATATTAATTTAGTGTGTTTTTCATGAGAAATTATATAGGGATAAAAGTCTAAACTAAAGGAAAATTAAAAAAAATAATATTCAAGTATCTATGTTGGAAATCTCCATCTATTTATATAACTAATTTAGGTACTGTGAAATTTTAGAAAGAAATTCCATATTCTTTTTATATAACTTATTATATTCCTTTTTTTTAATTAAACATTTTCAGGGGCTGCTAGTTCAGTCATTTAATAAACCGAATGCTTTATATTGGAAACGAATTACTTTTTTCATTTCTGTAAGTAGACTTTCAAAGCTTTTACTCTCCACCAACCTAATTAACCAAATACTATTTGGACCTTTAAGATTTTCTATTATATGATGAGTACTTCAGTATTAGATTATACCTTTTTTATTGGGACTAACACCTGATACTATAAGACAAGCTCTCGAGAGTCTTCCTCTCTTCCAAGGAAGCAAGGTTCTTTCAATTAGTTCATATGTACCCTCGATTGCAATCATATCTATCCATTTCCACCACCCAGGAAATATGCAACAATATATACTTGTATATATCTGCCAGTCTCAGGTCCCTGTTTATTAAAGAAAAACTATGCACTTAGCACACTAAAGTCTGTTGTAGAAAAATGGGTCTGAAAATTGACTTTACTCTCTACAAAGCATGCAACCAGTTCAATCAGAGCCAAAAGCATCACTTATCACTTATGAAAGTTTGGCTTTAATATGCTAAAAGAGAGTGCTTAGATTACAAGAACATACCGTTACAATAAATACAGAACAGTTTCTTAAAATAAAAGGATAAAACACACAAAATTCCCTATACCTTACCACACATCATAAGTTCTTCCCAGAGATGGGTCACGCGACAGGAAAGAGATAAATTCTGTGCCTGATCCCACACAACAACTTATTTATTTATGAAACAGTAAAAATATTATTTAATGTGGCTCTGTCAGAATTTAGATTTTACTTATTTAGAAGGATTTTTTTAAATTTACTTAAGGGCATGCTTCAACGCTGGAGTTTGTACAATTTATTTTCAATAAAAATAATACCTATTATTTTCCTTGTGCAGAAACTGATGAGCTGTCAGCATGTGGACATAAGCTAGATGGATCCCACCCAAGGAGTTAAGTGAAGTTGTCACAACAGAACCTTAGAATATCTTTCCTGGACTGATCCAGTCTCAGTTGTTCTTCTGGTTATAATAACATTACTGCTTATAATAACCATAGCCATTGCTGTGGTCTTTACATTGAATTTAAACACGCCAGTTGTTAAATCTGCCGGTGGAAAGATGTGTTTAGTGATGTTAATGTCTTTAGCATGTTCTTGTTGCACATTATATTGTTATTTTGGAAAACCTCATAAAGTTACATGTATGATAAGACAGCCTCTCTTTGCAGTAAGTTTCACTGTTTGCTTATCATGCATTGTTGTTCATTCTTTTCAAATTGTGTGTATTTTCAAAATGGCGACTCATATGCCTAAAATGTATAACATTTGGGTGAAAAAGAATGGACATAATAATTTTATCATTGTAAGTTCTGCTGCACAGATCTTAATTTCCACTATTTGGATTGCTGTAAAGCCTCCTGAAGCAATTGAAAATTATTCCATTTTTGAGGACCAGATCATTTTCGAATGTTCTGAGACTAACTCCATAGGATCTATCACTGAAATAGTTTACATTGGGATGCTCAGTATGTTTTGCTTCATTTTCTGCTATATGGGAAAAGATTTACCAGAGAATTATAATGAAGCGAAATGTATATCATTCAGTTTACTGGTCTACTTTTTCTCCTGGATTGCTTTTTTCACAACCTACATAATCTACAAAGGGAAATATATTGCAGCGGTGAATGTTACTTCTGTACTGGCCAGTATATTTGGTATTCTTAGTGGCTATTTTACTCCTAAATGTTACATCATTCTTTTTAGACAAGAGTTAAACACCACAGAGCATTTCCAAACCGCAATCCAAAACTACACAAAGAAACAATCTGTGCAGTAGGGTAACGTCAAATGCTAACAGGTTTACTTTTTGGTAAAAAATCTTTGTAGAAAGAAATATAACATACTCTCAATGTTAAAACTAGAAATAACATGTACATTTTCATTGAACTACTGTAGTAGACTGCTATGTTTACAAATCAGAGGGTTATTTATCTAACTGTCCCTACATCAAACAAATATAGCCATTTCAAAATATGAGATGCAACCAGAATAAAGTGGCACTCCAGTGTCTTTCACAACAGATGACATTTATTGGCAGTGTTCATTTATTAATTGTAATGCCACGTTGTTCTATGTTGCATCTTGGATTGTCGGCAGCTTCTGCTGTTGCATGGGATCACTGTTGCTGAGCATCTGTGGTAGTTACATTTTTCGCACCGTGAGTGCACCACCCTTTGGACATATATTTGTTATAGGTTGTGATTCCTTTTATGGAACCAACATAAGAAGTGTTCAGAGATGGAATTACACATACAGAGCTTTTGAAACCACACAGCCATCTTCTAACAGTGTCTAACTGTCTTTAAAAAGATGTACAGTACTTTAAAAATAGAACACATCTTGGAATGAGAACCATTATTTTGACAGCAATTGGGATTTGTTTTACTTTTTTGTGATACTTTTTTGCAAGCTGGGAGACTAGATAAATGAGTCTCAGACCCCTACTTAATAGGATATTAACCTACTTCCTGGTGCTGGAGAAAAGATCGACTCCGTTCAAATACATTGGACGAAAATAATTTCCGGCACAGCAAAGTGCTTTACAACATAATGAATAAACGCCAAAGACTTTATTTTCCAACCTTTTATTTCTTTGTTCATGTAGGCAGTATATTGTAAACTGCTATTTGGTAGAGACTTTAAGACGTCAGTCTTCAGTTTTTCAACATGTCAATTGTATTATGATATTATAGAAATGTGTCATTTTACATTACATTTTTGTTATTTAAATACTTATGAACGTCTGATGTGCTCACTGAACATACATACACCCAAGAGCTGTGTTACAATGCACAGCAACGTTCTGTAATATTTAGGGGTTTATAGATTAAGGCAAAAAAAACCTTTGCTATGATGCACTATGAATTACTTTTTGAAGTGAAACTTCTTAGCTGATGGTTGCTTTTAAGAAAATGTCATAGGGTAAAATAGGTTTAAGTGTGTCACACTGTGAAACAGAAGTAACATACAGTACTGCGCATGAGCTGCAAAAGTGGCCACAAGTTGTCAGCAGCACTGTCAGCACTAATAATGCATGCGTCCTGGGGCCGACATAGCATACCAACACACAGTGCGGAACCGACAACAGCCTCAGATGCACACATACGGACAAAACTGTATCACACACGCGGCACACATTGCTTAACTGTCACACACAACTTATGAGCCGACAGAACCGGCAAGCTAATGTCCACGCTTGCGCATAGAAGAACGGATGGACGTGCATGCTTGGAGAAGAAATACCCTATACCCTGTTCATTTATGTAACTGTACTTGTAACCATGTACTATTTGTTTTACTCTGTGCCCAGGACATACTTGAAAACGAGAGGTAACTCTCAATGTATTACTTCCTGGTAAAATATTTTATAAATAAATTAAATAAATAAACCTCAGTCACAGCCTGTGCATGCGTAAACAAGACCAGCAGAGGCAGCGCAGTGCAGAGGTCACCAATACATTCTGCATATGCGCAAAGGCGAACGGCACATCATGCGCAGAAGCAGACGCCACTTCCCACACATGTACAGAGACGTCTAGTCCTGTCAGCGCGCACATACGTACAAATAGTGAAAACTATACAAATTTCCCATTTCTAAAAACAACTGCCAAAGTGCAAAAGATGCAACACACACACTACAAATATAGAAGTGCAAATAGCACATATGTAAAAAATACTTCATTTCTAATAACGTTTGACAAAGTGCAAAAGATGCAATACACACACACGCACACACGCACACGCACACGCACACACTACAACTGAATACAAATATAGAAGTACAAATAGCAAAAAAAATTAAAAAAATAAAAAATTCAAATAACAACTGACAAAGTAAAAGATGCATGGTATGTACACATATAATACATACATACATTCTATATAGATTCAATTATAATATTGTCACTGTAATGATATGATAAAAAAATAAAAAACGGGATGTGCCAAATACGTGTGTTGCTACTTACACTTCTGTGCATTTTCACACTAAAATTGCATTATAATTTCTTTCATTTATATTGAATGAAATACTTTAGGGAAACACCATTTAGATACTTTATAATTCAAAATCTATGTATCTGAATTTAATGATCATATCTCACTTTTATCATGTATTCCAACTTATACTATTCAAATTTCTGTGCAAAAAAAAAAAACAAAGAAAAAATCAAAATCTTACATTTTTATATATATAGAAAGATAGCCAAACCTGTAAAAATCCGATCCACTAATTTTTCCTGACTTTTTGGGTACAATCCGATCCATGCACTGAAATTCGCAAATGGATTGTCCGCTTTTTAAATTCGTGCGGATTTCGTGGAACACGCCGTCGGATTACATCCATGTAGTTTCTGTCTAATCTGCAGAGTCCAAAACCGAGCACATTTATTTTGCTACTCCCACTTGCTTGACTGTTTGTTTTTTTCACACTTTGTGATTGTGAGGGAAGAGGGTGTGCGGGACTGGGCTGGTTGCTGGGTGGGTAGGTAGGCACTGGGCAGCAGAGGGAGGGAGAAATAAGATAGAACAAGAGAGAGATTTATTTTTGTTTTATAATGAGTGGGGTGGTAGCAAGGGCCGGAGGGTTTATGCTCATGTCCCTCCTGTCAGGAGGAATATTTCAGGCAGGGATAGCAGAGCAGCAATGAAGGACAGCAGTCGATGTACCAGTTGATTTTCCTGGTGCGAGCCGTAGAAGTAGCTGTAATACTGTGGCTGCTGCAACCCTGGTTGTGAGCATACCTCAGGAAACTGCTGCTCCTATTGCGGATCAGCCTGTGTCAGAAGAACAGGTTGTGTCAGAGTTGAGCTTGGGGGAGATAACAATCCCATCTCGTTCAATTGTGCTCTGTGGAAATAGCTCTGTATTAGAAGAAGGAGGTAGGACTGAGGATTTGGAGGCTGGACATTGATGTGCCTCTCGAAGGTGGTAGTCCCAGGTTGAGATCCGTAGTATTCCAGCCTCCTCCCGTAGCTCGCAGACATCACAGAGGAGACACCTCCATTGTGTGACTTTTTCATACTTCTCCTCACCTATGGAACCTCCTTTTTCTCCCTAATATTCACCACCAACCCAGAGACAACGTGGCCAGGGAGTTAGAGTGAGAAGTAGTAGGCTTCAGAGTGGGACAAGATCTGGTGCCAAGGAACGCATATTGTATCACTTCACGTGGCAGTCTGCAAGGGTGCAATGCATGTATTGTGGACAAGTTATTAGTGGTGGTGTGTTTTTTTAATATGTATTTGGGGGGTGTTTATTTTTAAATATGTATTTGGGGTGTGGTTTGTTTTTTAATATGTATTTGGGGGTGTTTTTAAAAAAAAAGATGTATTTGGGATGGGCTGGTTCTTTTCTATGTATTTGGGATTGTGGGGTTCTTGTATATATATTTGTGGATGGGGGTGTTCTTTTATATGTATTTGGGGGTGGGGGTTCTTTTATATGTATTTGGGGGGTGGGGGAGTTATATGTATTTTCAATAAAACATGTCAACTTAATTTTTATTGAAATTTTCGTTGGTAAATCAATGGGGAGGAGGACGGGGTACAAAAAGAAAAGGGAAGGGGAAGGAGGGGGAGGAAAGGTTAGGTGCCAGGTGAGTACAGTACCTTTACAATCTTTTACACAGAGAGATCATAATCAATATAGCGTTATAGAAAATATAATATTGAAGAATTTGGTTTTCTCTATAAGTCCTTTCACATTTTTAGATTAAAGCATAACTGTGTCTTGGTTCAGTATGGAGCCTCCTGCGTAAGATAACCAGGGCTGCCAAACCTTCTGGAGTCTCATGCATGAGTCATTGAGAATACCTATCATCTTTTCCATCTCGCTGTAACGCTCGCGCTGCCCACAAACAAGACAAGACCCCGGTACTGAGGTGGGAAGGTATAACACCACACACCCGCAGCAGCGGAGGCGTGCCTGGAAGGCGGATTGTTTAACGTTGCTGGGTCTGGGTTGGAGAGTATAGGAGATGCGGTATGCTTGCCGAGTTCTTGGATTGGAGAAGACAGGATAGTAGGAGTCCGTAAGCCATGGTCTGGGATTGTAGCGAGCAGTGTAGTCCGAATGCCGTGTTCAAGGGTAGGAGAGATCGCCGTAGTCGAGGGTATGCCAAAGTCCAAAATCCAGATGGGTCCACAAACAAGGCGAGTCGGTACACAAGAGGTTAACTGCAAACGAAACTAGAACACTGCACAACAGAAGTGAGCTTCACGAGGCTACATAGAATTATGCTGAGCAAAGCATGGGAGGAAGCAGGAAGTATTTACAGACAGAGCAGACCAACGGGGACAGGGGGCGGAGCGGAGGCATGGCCACAGCGGAGCTGGAGTAGGCTGCAGGCAACAAGGCAGGGAGGAGAGACTTGCCATGCAGCTGGGGATCGTCGCACGTCATCGCGTGTGCACGTTGCGCGGGAGAGATGCGCGACACTTGTTGGAGGTGGGACCAGGTTCTGTGCGGCAGCCTAGAAGAGCTGCAGGTGCATGCGCGCTCTGTAATGAGAGCGGGGGAGTGTGCATGGGCAGGTACATTGGCCGCGGCAGCAGCAGCAGGTAAGGAGGGAACACACCGCAAAGGACGTGTTCCCCGATTCCTTACAGTACCCCCCCTTGAGGATCGGCCTCAGAACGATTCCTATACGGCTTATGCGGAAACCTTGCATGGAACCGCCTTAGTAAGCCAGGAGCATGAATCTGGCGAAGTGGTTTCCTTAATCGTTCTTCGGGTTCTAAACCTTTCCAATGTACTATAAATTGGACTCCTCCTCTGGAGTGTCTAGAATCAATAATCGACTGAATCTCGAACTCTTCCTGACCCTGAACCATGACCGGAGGTGGCCTAGGTGAGACGTCGGGGAATCGAGAGCTCTGAAGAACTGGTTTTAATAACGAGACATGGAAGACTGACAGTATCTTCATCGATGGAGGCAGTTGAAGGCGATAAACCTCAAGGGAAAAGAAAAGAAATTAAGCGGAGGCGCAGTAATAAGTAAATTCAACTTTATATTAACCTATGAAGACCATATAAACATGAAAACTGCACATAAATTATACTAGTGCATAGACACAAACTAAACAACCACATAGATTAAATGTAGTTCTGATATAAATAGAATTGCTATAATGATCAGTTCAAGAAATGAACTGATAGTGGTGTGTAAAAGGACAGAGATATTGCCTGTTTGGGTGGATGCTGTCTGGATTGCAGCTGTTGGCTGTCAGTTCCTGTGAAGTCCTTCCTCTCTGGGGGGAACCAGATAGTTCCAGCTTCAGGGCTGGATCAGGCGTATACACTGTTGGGACTCACTTCCTCCGTGAGTAAGCGGGGGTTGTAGGTCTCCTTGGCATGCACCGTCAGATGTTCAGTCCTGGGTGTCTACAAGTTACCCCCTCCGGTTAGACTTCCACAGTCACTAGATTCCGGTAAGGACAGGCAGCAGGCTGGTCAGCCTAATCAGCAGCAGGCAGCAGGATATTCACCTCACAGCTTCCTCGGTCATTCTGTACACTGGACTCAATGCTGGCTCCTCCTACGCGTTTCATCACGTGATGTGACTTCGTAGGAGGCAGAACCTCAAAACGAACCTTATCAAATACGTCAAGAAACTCCGAATATATTACAGGAAGAGAAGGGTTGTGTAAGGATCCGCGCCGCGGGTACACCCGCTTCCAGCGCCTCCTTAACTTGTCTCCGTGCCACCCAGGCTCCCTGGCGGCATGCCTCCTCGCGGCACCCCCCCACGGCTGCTCCCACACTTCCGGGTCGCGCGCATCACCCTTACGGGCGCGCGCGGACCCAGGCTTCAATTTACTGGTGCTGTGCGCCTGACTCCGCCTCCTCAGTTGCTGTGCGTGCATCACACGCTTCTCTGCCCCTGCTCCATCAGGCCCGCCTCCCAGGCCCTTCTCCCCTATCAGATCCTTCCCCGGGCCGCTCCTCCCCTTGCTCTGATAGGCTCCAGCTTCCCAGGCACTTCTCCCCTAAGGTCCTCCCTCGGGCCGCTCCTCCATTCCTCCCCTTCTTTTGATAGGTTCCAGCCCCCTATTTAGTCTCCCCTCACCATTACCACCTCGCTCTGCATTGCTTCTGTACCTTGGTGCTGTCTGCTGTTGCCTGGCCCCTTTTGTCTTTCAGTTCCTGTTCCTGTCCCTGGATATTCTGCTGACCTCCCTGGATCTTGACCTTTGGCTTTGGACTTCATTACGCTGCTCTCTGGAACCCCTTGGATTTGGCTTTGGACTTTCTACCCTGCTGACTTCTATATCCCCTGGACACGGCTTACGGACACTCTACTATGCTGCTCTCTCCACTCCATGACCCAGGCTTACGGACACTCTACTACGCTACTCTCTCCATCCCACGACCATTGGCTTACGGACTTTACCTTTCTACGCTGGAGTTGTCAAGTACGGTAACGTTTCTATTTTTTGTTACCTGGGTCACCTACGCTACTTCCACACTCCGGCCGTGCCCCCGTTTACTGCTATGTGTGTGGTATTACTCCTTTCCACCTCAATCCCGGGGTCTCGTCTGGCTTGTGGGCAGGCCGAGCGTTACAGGTTGGCAGATTTGATGGTCTCTAGGCCGGCAACAACTTGCACGGGGGGCGTAGAAGGACTCTTAGCGACTGGACCCCACTGTATAGGTTTGTTATCAGTCCAATCTATCTGAGGATTGTGTAGTTGGAGCCAAGGTAGAAATCTTCTCTTTATGACCATCCTTCATGGAGAGGGAAAGAAGATCTGTCTCCAAAGAAATGAAGGCTGGCTGGAGAGGTCTTCCATCAATGGCCTCGAGACCGATGGGTACGGACTTCTGTATCATAGGAATGTTGTGCTTGTTGGCAAAATCCTGGTCCACAAAATTTCCCCCAGACCCGGAGTCGACAAAAGCGGACGAGGATACTCTGAAGTCAGGACCCTCAAGGAAGATTGGAAGCATAATCCTTTTCAGTAGTCTTCCCTTTGTAGGGGGAGAAGAAGAAATAGTACCCAATGAGATTTCCCCATACCTCATTGGGTGATTGGGTGTTGGCGTTTCCCGGCTCCGTAGGGCAGCGGCGCACCAGATGTCCAGGTAGACCGCAGTAGAAACACAGACCTTCATTCTTCCGGCGTTGTTTCTCAGAATATGAGAGTTGATGACTTCCTAACTGCATGGGTTCTGGGGCCTCAAGAGCTGGGAGAGTGGTGGGAGTAGGACTGTGGATAGGAGGCATAGGAGAGAGAGAGCGAGCATGATGGCGTTCAAGCCGCCTTTCCTGAAGGCGTTGATCCACCCTAATACATACGGCTATCAGGTCCTCTAGCGCGGGAGGTCTTTCCTGAGCAGCTAACTCATTCTTCAGAGCCTCCAAAAGTCCTTACCAGAAGGCTGCAGATAAAGCCTCATCGTTCCAGCCCGTCTCCACAGCGATGGTCCGGAACTCCAGAGCATACTTAGCAACAGGTTTGTAGCCCTGGGAAATATGAAACAAAAAAGATGCAGCAGTAACTGCGGGAGAGATGCGTGACACGTGCGGGAGGTGGGACCAGGTTCCGTGCGTCAGCTAAAAGAGCTGCGGGTGCATGCGCGCTCTGTAATGAGAGCGGGGGAGCGCGCATGGGCAGGAACAGTGTCCGCGGCGGCAGCAGCAGCAGGTAAGGAGGGAACACGCCGCAAAGGACGTGTTCCCTGATTCCTTACACTCACAAATAAACCAGATTCTTAGTTTAATAATTGAGATGGTCAGAAGCGGCTCTTTTTTCCACATGAAGGCCCTCATATCTAGTAGCCGTGTATATACATTATGTGTGAGCATTTTGTTCTCTGCTCTAGACAGGGCTTGTATAGGTCTATTTAATAAACAGGCCCAGTGGTCTAATGGAATGGTCATGCCCAGGATCTGTTGGGACAAGGCAGTCACCCTCTTCCAGAGTTCCAATACCCTTAGACAGGACCGCCACATGGCAAAAAGGATGCGTTCTCTCCACATCCCTTGGGATATATTGGGGAGTAATCAGGGCAAATTCTGGAAATTATTAGTGGGGACGTATACCATCTTAGCATAACTTTATAAGCGTTCTCTTTGATAGATTAATTTATTGAGCATGTGGCTGCGGCCTCACATATGTCCACCCAGTCATCATCTTCCAGTGTGTCATTTAAATCTGATTCCCATTTTGCCCAGTATCTTAATACACTACGGGGTTCAGTTTCCGGGAGGGGAAAGTATGGATACACAGTAATTGGGAGATCAACCCTTTCTAGCCTTCCATGTCTAAACATAGCCTTTAAAACTCAAAGAGGGAAACAGTGGGATTTGTCTGTGTGAAGAACGCTCTAAGCTGTAAATAGTGGAACAGCTCACTGAGGATGCCCTTCTCTGTGGTGAAATATCCAAAATGTCTAATCTTAAAATTCTGGCTCAGGTCTGTCATCCTGGATATTTTTGCCCCTGACCAATATAGAAATGCGTGTTTGGATAAACCTGAATTGAAATCCAGATTCCCCCACAGTGGTGTCATTAGGGTTCTCTTTGAGGTGAGTTCTCTAAAGCTCGCACAAATAAAAGCATTTCGTTAGCCACAGAACAGTATCGTCTATTCATTTTTGATTAGTGAAGCCCGGGTAACACGGTACTGATACATTATATATATATATATATTCATGTGAACTGCTCAATAAGATTGAGACAGCCACAGAGGTGACTTTATACTGAGGTTATACTGTATTAGAGTGCTGTGGTTGTCAGTATAATTGATAAATAACTCTCTTGGTACAATACATGTGAATAAGGATCATGATATTTACCTACAGTAAATTGTACTTCAGCTCTATAATAGGGGATAATGAGTGTAAGGATTTAAATTGAAAATACCTCTTGAGATTAAAGCAGGAGAAAAAGATTAGCTAAACTACCAGCAAATGTTTGTAAATCGGTGTCAGCTATATAAAATGTGAATATATTTTTGTTCTGCAACCAAATGTTTCACCTCTTATACTGTCGTTAGATCTATATGTTAAAAGTTGGATCTGTTATGCAATACACAGGAATGTGAATGCACTCAGCTTTACTTTTTAAGTTTCCTCTTTCTTAATCCTTTTGTGGCTACAACAGTCAATGGGGATACGCATATACAAATACACTATGCTGATTTTGTGGGAGGGCCATTATATATACAGTACTGTATATTTGCTCACGAGCATCATCTCTAGTAAGTCAATACAAATGTTTCTATTAATAGACAGTGGACCAAATCTTTACCAAAAGAGCTTCCTTGTTTTGTACTGACACGCCATTCACATAGATATGTCAGCCAGACCTTCTTGAAGGACATCATGCTCCTTTTAAATAAATCAATTTCCTATTTGTATTTCTTTCTTCAAATGTATCTCACTTTGGGTTGCCCGGAAATGAAGTTTAGCACCGAGTTTAGTAACCCAGGAGATTACATTATTGCCGGATTATTCACATTGCACGAGGGAGAAGTGTCTGCGAAATCCAGACCAGAGATTGACATCTGCCAAAGGTAAGGGGAACTTACATTTGGGAAGACACGGCAACAGGTATATTTGCTATAATATATGGTCAGTTAGAAGGGGCATCTGTTTACAGGAGATATGTGGTAACAATGTAAAATATTGTACAATGTGTTATTCCACCTTATACTGTATATAGATACTATAAATATGGTGCCTGTGTCCTTACATAGTGTTTGCCATTGTTATCTGCTGCTAATTGGAAAACATGTTACTTGTTCTTTGTGTCTTACACCTGCTATTTTTACGGTGCAAACAATGTAAACACCACTTTACAGCATTAGCATTCAGACAGGCATTGGGATAAATTAATTCCTGCCCTTAAGAACTTGTAATGTAGTTTATATGTTGGAAGAATTAAATAGACAATATAATTAAATGTAAGTGCCTTAAGGTTGTAGTACATGGTCAGTAGAATAAATAAGTACATTTGTATGTATATATTAATTTATTTGAAGCAGGTGAATGACTTTGCTTCTGAGACGGTTGGAATGCTTTATTTGGACAGTGATTTCAGAAATAAAAATTGTAGCATGGAACAAATGTCACTTGTCAGTTACAGCTTTAAAAATTTTCCAGGAATAATTCATTTAACTGTGTATTTTTTTCCGATTCAGTTTTCCATTAATTACAAGCCGCTGCTGATAAAATCAATTCAATTTGTGGTAAATATCTAGGTATCTCCAGCAAAGATGAGTACCAGTCTTTCTGCCAAACATTGGATGAATTGACACAGCTTAAAACATCATGCTTTATTAAAACATTGAACAATTGTGAACATCTTTTTATGCTGTGATCCCTTGTCCTTGTGTAACTCTTGTGATAGTGATTCCATTGCTACCGCTGCACTGAGTCCCAAGGTTACAGATGCCCTGCGCTCTTCCCCACAACAATTAAAATGATTATCGGGGAAGAGTGTGGGACCTCTGCAAGTATCTCTTACCTGGTACGGCAGCATCTCCTGGCATCTCCTCCTACGGTGTCCTGACAGCATAGCACGCGACGTCAAATGGCATCATGTTGTCATGACGTTGTGACGCCACATGACGTCATGACATCACGTGACACCACAACGTCATGACGCCACGATGTCTGAGGAGGTGATACCGAGCCAGACTAGGTAAGAGGCCCCATGAAAGCCCCTGCACAGAGCCCTGTGTAATACCAAACCAGCCCTCGTGCTATTCTAAGTACATCACAAGAGCTGGAACCTTGGGGCTCTCATATTAAAAAAAAAAACACCACCCAAATACATATAAAAAAAGCTCGTCACCCCCTCAAATACATATAAAAGAAACACCCCCCCCCCCCCTAAAAACCTTGTGCACTACACACAATGGCCATTGTCCCTTTTTTAATGGACAGTATCAGTAGATATCCATGTGCTTGTGTTCCCCTTATGGTGAAAATTTCAGCAGCGCCTCCAATGTAACCCCTCTTTACTTTACCTCAGACTATAGAACCTGTCACTGAGGTGGGGGCCTGAGTCCTGTAACTTTGGGTTTAACTCTTATAGTGGGTGGTACACAGAGTGAGAAGCAGGAGTAATTAGACACAACAAAACTGTAAGGAATTATAACAAACTTTATATTACTTTATCTATCATTTTAAACAGGGATACATACACAGGGCTACCACATAACCGCACAGTATTTCTGCAATCCTACAAAAACAAATCACTAATGTTGCGCCTCGGTTTTTATATATTTTACAGTCACTACATATTAGTTCACATACCCTGTTGATCAGACAGGGTATTTGTACAATAACCTTTCGTTGGAGCTCTGGATTCAAACAGATTCAGTCTGCTGCTTCTTACAGTTAATTTGAAAACATAACCTGTGTTCCAATGCGGGGGGGTCTCTTTCTTTCCTCTGGCTGTTAAATCCTGAAATTTCTCCTCTTAGCTGTTGCAGTGCTCCCGGAGGTGTCACTGTACTTTGTACTGGCCAGAAAAATCCACCAGTCTCCTCAATCCATGGATCGGTCAGGCCCTTGCAGAGTGTTCAGCAGCAGCCTCACCATATCAAAACAAAATCCCACTCCAGTCCCCTCAGCAATCCCTTTCCAACTGACACCAACGGTCTTTACACTGGCTAAGCAAAGTCACATGATCCAGTGGAATGTAATTCTTAAAGGGGCCATGTCCTGTGCTTATAGCAGACACAGGGGTTTACATACATATATATTTAATAAGCCCACCAATACATATAAATGTAACGGGTATATGTGTGCGGGGAACCTAATGTTACCAGGTGTGGTGCTTTACCTCTTAGGCTCACAGGGGGCCTAAGCCTCCGCCACGGGGAGCCGGGGGCACGTATAATAATGATAGGAGTAACCTCGTACTCGGTGCAGCGCCTCCACCTGCGATGGCTCCCACCAGAGGGGGAGTGATCCTCGCAGGACGATATATAGATATCACACAACAGCATGTAAACAACCAATAACTTTACTTGTGAGCATAGGAACATACTTTTGCATATAACATCAACAGGTGTCCCTCCCTAGAGGAGACAGTAACTTCTGCGTCTCGCAGGACGCTATCCCCCTTTCACCGGGTGATCCCACCCCGTGTCCAGTAACCCCACACAATATGTCCTCCACCAGCAGGTGAGATAAATATGTGTGACTGCGCAGCCACTATGTCTTATAATAATAATATAGGATCGTTGGTGCACTTGACGATGGTTACCTGCTGAGCACTCCAGTGCCCGGGCCTGCCAAGGAGCTTTACAAAGGATCCGGAGGCTGACAAACACAGGAACTACCGTCCGGGGCGATCCCACCCGGATGGCTGCTGCAGCCGAAGCGGAGGTCTGAGCCCAAACCTCTGAATGGAAATGCAGCGTCCGCTGTGTCCCTAACTTTCTCCGGATAATAAAAGGGGCAGGGTCCCTAACCTGGGGCCTGTCCCTACAACACTCTGCTACTGATGACTCAGGGCTATCTGGGGCCTAGGGGGCTGCTGGCCTAGTGCAGGGAGTCACTGACTCCTGCACCCTATCTCCTTCCCCTAGCTGCAAGCCCGCGAAATGTATCAATTCTCCCTTGCAGGGAGATGCTGTGGCCCTATTGGCTCCCTGGAGTCATGTGGGGTACTCCTAGGCTCATGGGATATGTAGTCCCTTCACTAGAGCCCTATTCCTATTGGCCAGCGTTCGCGCGGTCTATCTGCGCATGCGCAATGTCCCTGGCTGGCCGCCGCATGCGGGGACTCACTGCGCATGCGCGAAGTTGCGCAACATGGCGGCGCCCTGCTCAGGAGCCGCCGAGGACCTCCGGAGCACCAGAGTGCTCCCTGCTCGCCCCCCACCCTCCAGAAGTGCTGGCGGGTCTATCGAGTGACCCCCGGCAGCGGAGGTAAGAGGAGGGGGGTCGCTACACAAAAGGGAACCTGGCTACATAAAAGAACCCCCACCTCCCCAAATACATATAAAAGAACCCCCCAAATACATATAAAAGAACTCCCATACCCCAATAAATATAAAAGAAGCCCCCCCAATACATATAAAAGAAGCCCCCCCCAATACATATAAAAGAAGCCCCCCACCCCCAAATACATATAAAAGAAGCCTCCACCCCTCCCCCAATTACATATAAAAGCCCTGGCTCTCCCCCAGCTGCGGGCCTCTTTCACTCTGTCCCATGTCAAGCTGCTGGTGCGTGACTGCTGACGTGGTGCTCCCACTCATGATGGTGCATGCCGGAAGCTTATCCCAGCTTTCTTCTGGTGCGCGTTGATGTCAGAGAGGACCGGCGCACGCCAGTATCACAAGCTCGGCATGAGACAGAGTGAGGGAGGCCCGAAGCTGGGGCCCAGTGGTGAGAGGACCGGCAGTTGGGCCCGACCTCTGGCTTGCAGTGCCGGCCAGCCGGGCCCCCGCATACACCGGGCCCAGAACGCCTCTCTCGGCTCTCCTGCCCTGTCGGCAGCCCTGGTAGTAGCCATCACATCAGAGGATATTAGAGGTGCAAATCGGTTATATTGTGTAAAAGCGGCCATACTTTTGTTTATATCCAACTAATCATTTTGTTAAGATATGTAACTTAATTATTGGCACATTGCAGGATTATTGGCACATTGGCACGATGCAGGATTATAATGTTTTTGTTTACTGTGTATTTAGTTTTCTCTAGCTTTTTTAAAATTGATTTGGTGCCTGCTTAGATTTTTATTTAAATATATTTTTAAACAACATTATATATTTAACTAACCTTGAACCTTCATTTAGTTCTTATTGCATTCAAATTTGACCCCTAAGAGTAATTTGTTTATCTAGAGCAGCGTTTCCCAAATGGTGGGTCGCGACCCGGCACCGGGCCACGGCACCAATATTGCCGGGTCGCAGCGACGCTGGCCGCGCGGTGTCTCCCGTCCCCCCCGCTCAAGTTAAAAAACAATGGCGGCGATTCCCCCCGCGGTCCCGCGCGCTTGCGCAGGGCAAGCAGGGCCCGCTCCCTTCCTCCCCCCCACTCCCAATGTGGGACGGAGGAGGAAGTACCAGCTCCTCTGCGGCCCGCACGTTACATGGGGGAGGGTGGAAGTACAAGCTCCTACTGCGGCCCGCATCCCCCCGCGGCCAGCTTCCCGAGCTCACCTCCCGTGGCACCCCCTCCCGAGCCCACCTCCCGTGCCCCCAATCCCACCTCCCGTCCCGGGCAGCAGGGGATATCGGGGGCAGCAGGGGAAAGCGTCCGGCAGCAAGGTAAGTCACCCCACCCAAGTGTCCCTGGCCCCCTCCCTCCCACCCAAGTGTCCCTGGCCCCCGACCCTCCCACCCACCCAAGTGTCCCTGGCCCCCCCTCCAGTCACTCACATCCGTTGTTGCCTGTAATTCACTGTTTGTGTCTGTGTGCGTATAGGGGAGAGTGAGTGTGTGTGTATCAGTGTCTGTGTGTGTGTATCTGTGTGTATCTGTATCAGTGTGTGTCTGTGTGTGTATCAGTGTCTGTGTGTGTATCAGTGTGTTGTGTAGAGCACTGTTTATACTGTGGGCTCTCCATTCATTCTTATTCACACTGATACACATACACACTCTTTCTTCACTTGCTTTCAGTAACCCTTTGACACCTCTAGCCATAAAACACATCCACATCGGGGGACGGACCAGCACAGATAACATTCCAAGAGACACTGTTTTTAAGTAATCCTTGCTTCATTCATTGTAACATCGCCGGAAGAAGAGATCAGTGTATCTCGAAAGCTCGCACAAATAAAAGCATTTCGTTAGCCACAGAACGGTATCATCTATTTATTTTTTGATTATTGAAGCTCGGCTAACACGGTACTGATACCTCTACATGTATATATGTATATATGTATATATGTATATATGTATACACACACACACACAGTGTTCGACAAACCTATACATTTGCTCGCCCCGGGCGAGTGGATTTAACATCGTGGCGAGCTCCTATTGGCCCAAGCAGCATACGTTTGGTACTAGGTGGCGAGTAGATTTTTTTGTGTGGCGACTAGATTTTTTGGTGATTTGTCAACCACTGTGTGTGTATATGTATATATTTCTCATTGTGTATATTGTATTTATTTTTTTTAACTTAAAGGATCAAATTAAAATGTGCTAAATCTAGGAGTGACATCCAGCAGTGATCAGGGTGAATGCAATATCTGATAGAGATGGATATCTGTAACATAGAATCAACATTCCACTAGCAGCTGATTCCAGGAGTTGGGCATGAATACAGTGGTTGTTAATTATGGGTTTCCTTGCTGCAGCTGGCTCAATCTGCTATTGAAAATCTGTAACTAAATCACTCAAGGTTTCACAATTCGAGCTGCTGAGTTAACATCTGTACTAAAAGGGGTCTTAAACATGTTAAACTATTTTACCAGTTCAATAACCAATGTTAAAGATCAAGTATTTCACAATGGTGGATTGTCTGTTCTATATAATACATTAATTCATAATACACAGCACAATAGAATTATATAAAAATGATAAAACGGTATAAGTATCTTGTGATCAAATTACTGTTGACTAAAGCACAGGAACATAGAATTAGAGATCACAATTACAATAGGTAAGAAAAATGAGGTATGACTCCATGGAGGTTTTACAAATTTGACTAGAGGATAAAACTTTCAAAAGTCACACAGAACAAATCACCCCCTATATCATCATTAACTTTAACATTCTCATTGATTGTTATAGTTATGCCAATTTACCATAGCCACCATCTATGGGGGGATTGAACATGTATTCACACAGTTAGCATTAGGTGTATATATTGATTAATCACTTCTGTAGTAATACTAATTCCGATTGTCTGTTCTTAATTAGTGTGTTGAAGTATTCTTTTTGGTAGTACAGTATACAGAATATCATAAAAATATTGGAATGGAACTTACTGTGACAATTTTTTTTTTTTTTTTGCAACTATGTTCCAGATTGGGAATCTTATGCCTTTTTTTTTTTTCTTCTCATGAATATCAATCCTCGTGTGCAATGATAGTAAAGTAGCAAAAAAGAGAGGAGTATGTAGTTTGACACTTTTTTTATTGGAACAACAGATTGTTGCAAGTTACAAGCTTACAAACTACAAAGGTTTCCTCATCAGGGATGGTGGGGAAAAAGCAATTGATATATAAATTCACCCAAACCCAGCAGCAGGGAGACCAAGCACGGCAAGGTAAGTGGTCACAAGATTTTAAACATTACCAATGTTTTGGTTCACGGAGGGACCTTTGTCATGGTGGTGTACAGTCATAAAAAAAAGTGGAAATCTATAGTAGTGTCTAACCTGGAAGTAAAATGTAGCAAAGTGTTGCTAGGCAACCAATAATACACAAACCACAGATCGTGGCAACATATACATAAATGAACCACAAAGAAGAGTAGGACAGACTGGATATAAAGTATAATAAATGAAGTATATATTAGAAACACAGTAACAGCCGTGAGACACTCTGAATACATACTATAAAAAGAATCATCCCATGTGGACATTCAATCAACCTTATTAGTCTATATTTACAGCGAACTAATCCTAAACAGTGGTATTATATCCAAAAGTTCTCATAGGCCATACTGGAGATCCAGATAGTGTGTCCATGATGCAGGCATATTCAGTAGGTAACAGGACTGTCATAGTAAGCGGTCCTTCAGATTCACAGCATGAGTGCAGTGCAGAGTAAAACTGAACTACAGAATGGTAGCTAGTGAGAATCCCACTGGATTAATTAATAGGCACTTATCTTGATCGTGTTCGATGCCGTACTGAACATGCTAATCAAAACCGGCATCCAATGACACCTGTGTTTTTAAATAACTGCTATCTTTTGGCTAGTGACAAAAAAATTGGGCATTTTTTTTTACCCAGCCGTCCTTGTTCTGTTACAAGCATGGCAAGAACCTTTAGTGATTTTTTTAAAATCCAAACTGATCCAACTAACAAGTACATCACACAAACACAGTGGTGGGCCTGCCCTTCTTGTGTATTTGAATGTAATTGATGCATAAACTGTCAATACCTGCTCAGAGGGCAGACTCAGTTTTTAAATAGGTGCTTCATAAAATCTAATGACCTGTTATCATTTCTCATTCCTAATTGCGTTGAGATCATGTTTGTGTATTGTAGTGACGGTGACATTGTATGTCTTTATTTATATAGAGCCATTAATGTACACAGCGCTTCACAGTAGTAATACACAAGGTAATCATATAAATAGCAGGTCATGAGAAATAAGTGCTTCAGACATAGAAGTAACATTAAGGAAGAGGAGTCCCTGCTCCGAGGAGCTTACAATCTAATTGTTGTACCTTCGGTACAGAGAAGTTCCATTCTCTTGAGGAAAACTGCGCCAGGTACCTTCAGATGAGGCTCCCATTCACAATGAAGAATTACAACCAATGCCAAGGATGATGTACATGTATTCATATGTTTCCATCAATTTCAATACTATAAAACTGCATGCATGTTGCTTTTTCATCTTGTGTTATGTCATTTAAACTAAAAAAGAGAATGTGTGTTTGTGTGTGATATATTGGTGGCAGGTCAACCCCAGAATAGGGTCAGAAAGAGTCCACAAATGCATTTTAGGCTGTAACAAACCCTTTGGTGGTTTATTTCTTCACATCCACAACAAAGTATTGGACACATTGTCCCTTTAAGACAAAACAAAAACCTTCTCCACGTTTTGGAGGCGTGCTACACAGCAATGACCCTAAGTAACCAACTGGGTAGCTAGGCTACTTCCAGTTTTAAACTGCATCTATGTCTGGAATTAAAATATAAAGTCCTTAACTGAGGTGCTGGGAATCCATCCCAGGAGTCTCCAGGTAATCACAGTGGAAGTGTGACTCCTTAGCGAAAGGCAGCTCTGTTTCCTCAGCAGCCTTGGAACTCAGGTTCCTTGTTGGCAGGTTAGTCCTGCTTCCTCAGCAGTGTGGAGATTCTGTTGCTGGGTGTGGATCCCAGCCAGTCCCAGCAGACTATGCATCCTTCCAGCCTTGGGGAACCATACCAACCATCATCTTGCTGGTTAGGGAAGGTCTATCTTCTGGCAGATTGCTGTCTGCTTTTTAACCCCCCTTGCAACCAGGAGTTCAGTCTGAATTAGGTGCACCTGCAGATTGCCTCTCCAGAGTTAACCTCTCGCACATTAGCACAGTATATATATATAACAACTGTAAATATTCCTGTATATTCATTTGCATGTCTTAGACAGGTCTGCAACCCTGTCTTTCACCATTATCACCCAGCAAACAGCACTTCCACTGCAGCAAGGGATTCTGGGAAATGACATGCAAATGAGCACACGGTGCCACTTTTTATCTCATGCTCACATTACATGAGCAACCCTTAGCCAATGCATGCTGCTTTAAACACAGCTTTTAAGCAAGGACTTGGGAGATGCAAAGTCAGTTAACCCACTCACAGACATGTTTCAACCTTGATGGGTATCATCAGTGTGAGGTTGGCTTGCTGACATTTGCTCAAATGAGATAAGAGCAGGTAATCACCACCACTATTAAGGTTATGGTGGGTAAAAAAAAGTGACTAAAACCCTCCACAGTAAAGCATAAAGCAACTGTAGTATATGTAACTGTATATATAGATTATTCGGCAAACCTAGTAAACTTTCTAGATACAACTGTAACACTGAAAAATGGCAAACTATACACATCTGTATACAAGAAACCAACAGACAGATGCAGTTACCTCCACAACTCCAGCTTCTATCCCACTCATACAAAACAAGGTATCATACACAGCCAGGCTATAA
This sequence comes from Ascaphus truei, assembly GCA_036426205.1. Classification (NCBI taxonomy): domain Eukaryota; kingdom Metazoa; phylum Chordata; class Amphibia; order Anura; family Ascaphidae; genus Ascaphus; species Ascaphus truei. Next base: position 38,355,459 of record CM071572.1, read on the forward strand.
GATACCACCTCATATGCTCTGACACTGAAGACAGAAAGAGACATCTCACAACCCTGACCAAATCGTTCAGACAGAAGGGATACAAGCCAAAGACTAACTGTTTTATTACCCTTCCAATGTCTTCAAACACCACTTTCTCACCCTACCTTTATCTACAGTACATCTGTATTTTTTTGTTTTTTTTCCTGCTTTCCTAACCTCTGTTTTAGCCATAGATTCTTTTGTAAATCAGTATTGCTCACCTGAGGAAGAGAGGAGAACTCTCGAAAGCTTGTCCTACGACAAAAAATGTTAGTCCACATAAAAAAGGTATCACCTAATACCGAAGTACTCATTGTATTTGCTATATATATATATATATATATATAGCTTATATTATATATATATTATATTTTTTATATATTCTTATTTATATATTTATATATATATATATATATATATATATATATGTGTAATACAACTGTATTCTATCTGCATGTCTAGGCCAGGTTAACCCCGCATATATTTCTATATACACAGTGTTCGACAAATAATTATAACCACACGCCCGTGGCGAGTGGATTTAGGTGCTGGCCAAACCGTGCTGCGGCTCTATGAATTCCCCTGCTCGGTTCAAATTTATTTATTTATTTTAAAGAAATAACTCCCCTCCATGGATTGGGGTTAACGCGGGGAAAGAGGGCCGGCAGAGCCCTTCCACGAATTCCTCCTATCATCGCCCCTTGATCCTCCCCCTCATGCCCTGTATCTCCTATTCCCTGCCCCGATCCCCGCTTGCTGCCCGGGGGTTGTTCGCCTCTGAAGGGGGTACCGTTCCGCTTGGGGGGGAGCGTGCTTGCTGCGACGTCGACTACTCCCTTGTGGGGGTGCGCGGGTTTGGGTAAGCGCTCCGCTCGGAGGGGGGGCGTGATGCTTGCCTATGGCGCGGCATTGGACGACTTAGGGGGGGGGGGGCGTGCTGCTTTTGGAGTCGGCATTGACGCTTCGGAGGGGGGTGACTTGGCGTAGGGCTTGGGGGGATTGGGGCGTGCTGCTTTATTTCTCTTTTGTGTCTGCTAGTTCCGCTTTGTGGGGGTGCGCGGTGGGTGGATGGCCTCTGGAGGGGGGGCGGCCCCTGAGAGGGCCCTGAGCATGCGGAGGCCACGATTTCCATTGTGCGACCCCCCTGCTTGCAGAGGCCCTCTCCTGCCGTGGGAGGGCACAATGTTCTGTGCGGGTTATTGGGCCCCACTGCTGCCATTGTGGTAACACCTGCCCTTGTGGGTTGGTGGAGTGTTCTTGCGTTTTTTTTTTCTGTGGGTGTGAGTGACAGACTGACGTGTGTGTGGTCGTCTGTGAGTGAGGTGGTGTGTGTGCTCGTGTTGGGTCTTGTGAGTGAGTGTGTGTGTCCCTGTGAGTGTGTGTCTGGGAGTGTTGTTGTTGTAGTGAGTGTGTCACCCTCTCTTCCTCTCTCTGTCACCCTCTTATCTCGGGTCACCCTCTCCCTGTGTCACCCTTCCTCCTGTGTCTCCTTTTCTGTTTTTTGTAACCCTCTTATCCTGTGTAACCCTGATCACTCTCCCTGTTCGACCATTTGCACTCTCTCCCTGTCAACCTCCCTATCCTGTTCACCCTTCTCCCTTCCCGTGTCACCCATTCACCCTCTCCCGATTCCTTTGCACCTCACCTTTCCCTGTCGCCCTCACATTCTTCCCTGTCGCCCTTACCCTTCTCACTGTCGCCTCCCACCTTTCCCTGTTCGCCCTCACCCTTCCCTGTCGCCATCACCCTTTCACCTGTCCGCCTCACTTCTCCCGTCGCCCTCACCCTTTACCTGGCTTCGACCTACACCCTTTCCCTGTCGCCCTTACCCTTTCCTGTTCGCCCTCACACTTTCGCTGTCGCCCTCACCCTTTCACTGTCGCCCCATCACCCCTTCCTGGTCTGCCCTCACCATCCTTCCCTGTCGCCCTCCAACTTTCTGTTCGCCTCTCCCTATCTTGTCGCCTCTCATGTCGCATCTCCCATTCCTGTCGCCTCTCCCTCTCTCTGTTGCTCTCATCCCTCTCTCTGCTTTGAACGATCTTGCACGCGCCTCTCTCGCTCTCCTCTTCGCCTCTCCGCTCTCTCTGTGCCACCCTCTCTCTGTCAGTAACTCCTCTTCTTCTTGCTTTGTCTCTCATTATATTGTGTGTGTGTTTCTTCCTCTCTCGTCTTCTCATCTCTCTATTTCGTTCTCTCTCTTTCTGTGTCTCTCTCTTCTCTGCTGTCTTCTATTTCTCTGTGTGTGCTCTCGTTTCTGTGTGTCTCTTTCTTGCTGGTGTCTTTTCTCTGTGGTTTCTTTAATCTGTTGTGTCTCTCTTTCTCTGTGTGTCTCTCTTTCTCTGTGTGCTTCTCTTCTCGGTGCATGTTCTCTATTGTCTTTCTGGTGGTCTCTCTTATACCGTGTATTCTCTCTTTCTGTGTACTCATCCCTCCTTTCTCTGTGTGTTCTCTCTCTCTTGCTGGGTGCGTGTACCGTCTGCGATCTCTCTTGGGTGTGGTACTTCTCTTCTGTGTGTGTGGTTCTCTCTTCTAGTGTGTGTGTCTCTCTCTCAGTTTGTGTGTGTGTGCTCTTCTAGTGTGTGTGGTTGTGCATGTGGTGTGTGTGCTGTGCTGGGTATGTCTGTGTGCCTCCTCTGTGTCTCTGTCTCTTGTCTCTGTCTGTATCCTCTGTCTGGACTTTCTCTCTGTCTTCTCTGTCTCTGTGGTGTGTGTGTGTGGTGTGTGAGCTCTCCTCTGTACTCTCTCCTCGTGTGTGGTCTACTTCTCACTTCGGTGTCTCTGCACCACACTCTTCTCATTTCATCATGGATCTCTAATTGTACCCTATATATCGTCAACTCGTCCCTATTATCCCACCCGAAATAACCATACTGCTTTCTCAGATCTGACTCTTTTTTTAAGCTTCCACCACGGATAGCACATCGGAATCCCCCTAACAGGAAGACAGGTACGGGAAAACCACACTACCCTCCTAGGTATATACATTGATCTTTTGGGAAGAATTCGGTACCGGACATGAGGGACTGCGGATCAGATAAGATCCCAGGCGGGATTGCTGCTTTAGATATTGTGACACGGGGGCGTCCAGGCACTAGTTATGGGGTTCAGGAACATTTACACACACACACACACACACACACACACACACACACACACGTAACAAGGACTAATTGTAGTATAATGTAATACAATAAATAAACTAATGTCAAAAACGACGGGGCGGGGCGGTACTAGGGGCGGGGCTAGGTGGCGAGTAGATTTTTGGGTGGTTTGCCGAACATATATATATGCCGTACATATATATATACACACACACACGTTTTAAATTATGGTGGGTGAAAAAGGCAACAAGAAACCTCCACCGTATTGCATTTAGCAAATAAAAAGATCACTTTTGAGCACATTTACATGTCTTAGACAGGTCTGCAAACCTGCATTTCACCATTATCACCTAGCATACAGTGCTCCCACTGCAGCAAGGGATTCTGGGAAATGACATACAAATGAGCACACGGTGTCACCTTGAGCATTAGCTTATATGGGTTCCATGTAAAAATTATTTTCAAACAAAAGATGACACGGTGTGCTCATTTGCATGTCATTTCCCAGAATACCTTGCTGCAGTGGAAGCACTGTATGCTAGGTGATAATGGTGAAATGCAGGGTTGCAGACCTGTCTAAGACATGTGAATAATGTGCTCATACGTGATCTTTTTATTTGCTATATATAGATAGATCTATATATCGAGAGAGAAAGAGAGAGATGTACATGTAACCAGATATATATTTACGTGTAACCTCTCACCACTGTAAATGGAAACATTGATATTTATTCTTATTAAAATGACTATCACAGCCCCTAGTATTGTCAACTTACACATCACTCGTAATGAATACATCACGGACACTAGAGCATTCAGTGACCAGAAAAAAGTACACCCACTTCCAAACGGATAGATCACTCACAGGAGCAGAATAGGAGTGGCTCAGTGAGTAGAGACACGAACTCTGTAAATAATGACGCTGAGTTTCATTTCATCGGGGACCTGGTTCAATGGCATCAGGTTCCTGGTGTCTGCTCCTTGTGACCTTGGGCCAGTTACTTTATTTCACTGTGCCTCAGGCCCAAAATACACTGGCGACACACTTTATTCGAGCTCGGCTAGTCCCACGAATTCGGGTATACCCGGGTGTATTGAGGTTTGTGACTGTTTTCTGCCCGAGTGCATTGAGGTATTTTCCAGGCAGGGATTAAAGCATTTTATTCCCGCTGGCTGCAATACTGCACAGTATATATATATATACTGCATTACAATTCATGAATTTATGCCATCTGGTAGACACGCGAAGCATTGCAGCCTATTAAATCCTAATCATTATCATTTAACAGATCAGCCGCCCATCAGCCAGGCATGAACCCAGGCTGGGAAGGCAAACGCAACGGGGCTTGTCAGAGGTGAGGAGCGGCGCATTCCAGGTATCTGCCAGGTACATACTGGGTATTTGCTCGAATAAAGTGTGTCGGTGCAGTATAGGGTGTTAACTCATCTGGGCATGGAATTGTGTCTGTAACAATCCTAAGGCTAAGGCCCGCTCCCTCAGTCAGTGCGCCCGCACTGAAGAGAGGCGGCGCGCTGACAGGCACAGACCGCGATATGCGGTCTGTAGGGAGCCGGGAGGGGGGCGGGAGTGGGAGGGGGGCGTGGTTTGAGCGGAGGGACCCGCTACTCCTCCCTCCACGGGCTCGGGCTCCCGGGCTGCAGGAGGGAGCTGCTGCGGGCTGCTGGAAGGTAAGCAGCTCCCGCTCCCTCCCCCTTCCCCCACAAATGCCCTCCTCACACACGCTGATACACACACACACCACCCCCTACCTTGTGGAGGAAGCTGTCTGACAGCTCCCGCTCCCACCCCTGCCGCTGATAGGCTCATCAGCGCACCACATGACGCGTCACCGCTCGGGATCACAATTTTCTTGCATCCCCTGGCGGCTGCCGCGTCACAGCACGTTGTGAGCCGTGCAGCGAGGGGGGACTGGGACCGGCTAGGAAAGGATACCCCTGCTGGTGAGGAACGTGCACGCGGCCGCGCGCGCCGCCGGACGCAGCGGGACCAAAGCCTATGTGTTGTGTACTGTGCACTATACTTTAATTGTGAAGTGCTTTGATTTGATGGGGAGAAAAGCGCTATATGAAACAAAGTTATTATTATTAATAACCATAAAGAAGACATCAAACTATATAATGACTGCATCAAAATTAACTCTATAATGCTTTGGTTGATATTTGATTAAAGCAGCAGTTCAAGCAATATCCTACATGTGTGTGGTTTTTTTTATATATAAATCAGTTCTGTACTATGAGAAAATACATGTAGCATTTAAAAAAAAATGTTTTAAAGACATTTTTAATATTTCTAATGTAGGAAGCATTTCCAAAGTGACAGCCGCCTTCCCCTTCTGATAGGCTCTGGCTCTTCAGCCCTGCCCTCTCTCTAGCAGTGAACAAATTGTAACTACAGTAGTAACTGCCCAGTCAATTATATTCTAGGAACTACATTGCCCAAAATGCTGTGCAAGAACTGAATTAAATAACCCTGAGCAAGCAATCTATTACAGTCGATTACAGAAGAACGGATTGATCTGCAGTTTAGCTAATCACTTGTCAATTGTATTGATGCACATATTGAATGGGAAAAAAAATATTTTATTTTATTTTAGCTTGAACTGCAGCTTTAACAGAACTCAATAGAAATGTCCTCCAAAATGTTAATGCATAAGCAACATATTAGTGAAATATTGTTCTTTGACCTGTTACCTAAAATAATCATACAGTTACAAGATCCCACAGATCATAGTTGTACATAAAGCCGTGGGTCAACTTTGTTTGTCCAAAAAGATTTCCATGCATCAAAAGGATTATTTGAAAAATATCAAAGTGGAGTATCAATTCTTAGCCGTTCTTGATTCTTTCACTCTTATTGAAATATTATAGTTCCCATTATGGAGCTCTCAACTCCTCTAAAAATCCTTTTTGTTTAATTTTCCCACAAGATTTGTGAATAATAAATAGAAGATGATTTTCTACTATTTATCACTTGCCTAAATCCTACTATCTCAACATGTACTTAAAAGGACAATCCATTCTAGAAGCAAATGTAACTGTCGGCAACATTTTTAAGGTGTTATATCTGCGTGATTTACTTTGTTATCTCAGTCTAACATCTATAAAATTATTATTGTTTAAAAAATTGGTTTGATTCCCTCTGGCTACTCCTTTTGTCTGATGTCACCATGTGTTTTCAGCAACTGTTTATACAGCCAGAGCCTCCATCTCTCCCTCCCCCTATTTCCATTAATTCTGTAATAAGGATAGAGAAAATACTTAATTGTTCTTCCCTGTTTAGGGGCTTTTGGGGTTTCCCTGTGTCATAGAGACATGAGATTTTGGGAGTGTAAGTTTTAGGTGGGATATTTGGGCAAAAATGTATTCGTTTTGTTTGCAGGAGATCGGGGGCCGGAGTTACTGGTGGTCCCCTGATTCTCCCCGTCGTGCAGGCACTATTTGTGGGTACGTGGGGTGAATTACATTGGGGCTGCACAGTGTCCCCCAGACTCCTGTGTTTTCAAGCCCAGGTATCCCAAACTAATTTTCCACACATATATAAAGTTCCCTGTGGTTTATACTTTATTAAAGTATGATTTATAGTGTGTTATACTGTATGTATAAATATCTATGCAGTCAGCCTGAACATTTACATAGGTGCCAGGATGTCTGCATAGACATCTGAGCTCAAAGGTGAACCAGGATTTCCAGAGCTGTCTGGCCATTTGGTTTAGAAGGGAGGGGCAGAGGAATAGGACCAGAAGCCATCTCTGTTCTCTGAGCCTGCCCAGCAGGTGGCCATGAGTAGGCTTGGGGGAAGGTGCAGCTTGGCACACCCCTTCCTCTGACATCAGCAGCTGGATAAGCCCCGCTCTCATTGGCTGGAGGGAAAAGCTCCCACGCTCTGTGTGGTGGGAAGTCCCTGTCTGTATGTAAACATAGGACACAGAAGTCTATGAAAGGGGCTTCCGCAATCAGAGGCTCTCTCTCAGTCTTCAGACCTATAGGACTAGTCCAGTGAAGCGCCGGAAGGGGTTCCCAGGGGTTTGCTTGCTATACCAAAGCACTAGGCATTGAGGTGCCAGGGAATCCTAGCCTAGCTGAGGGCCAGTTCTGAGGAATAAGGTTACTTGTTCCAGGCATAGTCCAGTGACGGGGAGCAGACAACTCACTTTCTAGCTCAACACAGAAACAAACAGTGTCTTGACCTGTCATGAAAGCAATTCTTGTATTTTTAAGACAATTTGCAATTAAAATTAACCTCTGATTTGCCTGATTTATTAAAATATGTCATATCTCATGGTATTTTCATTGCCGTGAGCTCATAATATGATACCATGTGGTTTTATACTCTTAGTGTACTTATTCAACAGATTTAAGATGTCCAAAATCTTAAAACATAAAACCAATTTATAAAAATAAATAGTTTACTTTTCATGAAATAGACAAAAACAGAAAATGAGTGCATATATGGACGGATTAAGGGTGCCTTGGGCCCCATGCAGTACCCAAGCCATGTGTCCCCTTACTCCAAAAAATGAGATGTTCCTCTCGTAGCTGGTGCTCTTTCCTTTTTGTGAGGAGAATACATCACTAGAAAAAGGGAAAGAAAATAGTGCAGAGACAAATGTTTGGGTCCGCTAAAAATGATGACGACTATTAACTATAGCAACTAGACGTCACTCAATAGAGAAACACAGCCTAGGAAGGTACTGTATATATAATTAGTGGGGTAGCTGCGTCTGCGCCTGAGTCCTCCTGGCTTTGCCACCCTCTTGCTCTGTTACTTATGTAAATACTGTTTACCCTTACTCTTAATCCGACCGTGTATGGCCCTCTCCAAGGTTGGGACCCGTGTGACAACCCCAGTTTCCCCGCCCCCCCTCAATCCATCACTGAGTGTATATGTCACATATGTCGCATATGTTAATTTCTTATTTGCTTATGTTAACATATGCCCATTGTTTCTGTAGCTCTTAGTCTGCCTCATCCATTTTTATTTCAATCTGATACCTGATCTTAACTGTTTTCGGAACATTTATTTTTGTTTCTGATTACATTTTTGTTTCTTTTTAAGTTTTTCCTGTGATTGTGAACTTTTAACCCTATAGTGTTTTTTAACTCTCCTGTTGGAAACTATACCTGTTGGACAGTTGCCTGCCTGTTTACATAATTCCAGACCGTTGGCTAATTTTTCCTTTTTCACATGTTTTGCAATACAGAGGACAAAATCCCACTTTCTGGTATCTCGGGAACAAATTCCATAGTCCTGACTATCTGTTTTTACTGAGATGAGTTTATCAGACTTCCCGCTCCAGGTGTTAAGAGAATCCCAATGGATTCAATTGACTACCCAACCTAACAATGAAATTCCATACTCCTAGTAAACACACAATCCCAGCAAGCTCTAACCCTAAGAAGCAGGCTTTTTCATGTTCCTGTGCAGGACAGGTCCACTGAGGCCATTCTCCCTCCAGCAGAGGTAAATGAGAATTTTCACAGGTAGTGTTGACCTGCATACTGGTCATGCAGTGGCTGCAGGCTTATAACGCGTTGGACAAAGGGTTTAACTAAATGTCCCTTATTCCTGAGAATACTAACATTGAAGTATTTAACTAAATGACCCTTACTCCTGAGAATACCAACATTGAAGTATTTAACTAAATGACCCTTACTCCTGAGAATACTAACATTGAAGTATTTAAATATATTATATATATATATATATATATATATACGTATATGTATATATATATATCTGAAAAAAAAACAAAAAAACAGACGCACTCCTAGTGATTAAAGTATAAAATAATTTAGACTGAAACATATCAAACGCACTCACAAACAGAGTTCAATTAAGCATGTATGAGATCATCTCAATCACCAGAGAGTTGTATGGATCCACGCCAAACGTTCCGTTGGTAACAAGCTGCCTCCTCTGCTGTAACCAGTGGTTCAACAAGATGTGTTGGTAATCTGGAGACCGGATGGTGTCTTCACTCTGTGTCCCACAGAAAGACTTCCTCCAGCTACACCTCCTTCTGTTATTACTGCTCACCACATGAACTAGCAGACAGTCACAATTCAATGAAAAAATTGGCAGTCCATTCACTATACACTAAGGCGCATATATAATCCAATCCTATCTGACACAGCTTTTCTAAATTCTAATCCAATACACTAAACACTAAGGCGCATATATATATGTATAGAATATATATATATATATATATTATTATATATATATATATAACTACTATTAAGGTTATGGTGGGTAAAAAAAAGTGACAAAAACCTCCACAGTAAAGCATAAAGCAAACTGAATGTAATGCAAATGAACATACAGTAATATTTAAAGTTGAATTAAATATGTATGTAATGTTGTGGGTATGGGTGTTAGCGCTTGCTGGGATTGTGTGTATATTCATTTTAATTTTTAACCCGGTACTCAGTTGATTGGAGGTTAGTGGCCCCTCCTCCCAGGGTTTAAGCTCACCCCCCCCACTTTTAAGTAGCAGGTTTTTCCGTTCCTGTGCAGGAGAAGTCTAGTTAAGGCCATTCCCCTCCCTGCAGAGAGTCAATGAGCATTTTCACAGGTAGTGCTAGGACCTGCCAAACTGGTCATGCTGTGAAGTGGCTGAAGGCTCGTAACGCTTTGGCCAAAGGGTTTAACTAAATGACAATAACTCATGAAAATACTAACATTGAAGTATTTAACTATGTATTTGTCACATTGGCTATTTTTGTCTTAATTCCATAGTCCTGACTGACTGTCTGTTTCCCTGGGATAAGCTGATCAGTTTCCTTGGTCATCAATGACCCTTATTGCGGGCAGCCCAATGAAATCAGATTGACTACCCAATTTAACACACGCCTGGGAAATATTTCATAATACTTCTCTGAAAAAATACCTCCTGATAACCCTGGCTGTAATCACCACCAAATCTTTCATTGGCCACCCTTGGTCTGACTCGAATCATATGAATCATTGAAATAGTCTTTAGTCTTGCGTCCTCCCATAACGGGGGTGTTATCACTTGTTGAGAGTTGGGTGTTAACTCTTGATGAGTCATCTTTCTCCAAAATGGCTTTTAATCCTCGTGATTATGACAGTTTTTTTTTATAGAAGCTCTGTGTATATCGTGATTCATATTTGTTGTACTTACTATTTTCAAGCCAGTTTCTTTACTTCCCCAGCCTCGAGCTGGACCCATCTCCCATTCCCAATAAACACATCATACAACTTCTTGGTAGAATGAACAGCCAAGCTTTAATTTTTCAACAAGATAAATATATCTTCTCTCAATAGGGACCCAGCCAGATTGCTCCGCCCACACCTACCGGAACTCGAGGGATACCCTCATCTTTTGCTCATGGTGTCATTCAGTACATTAGTCCAAAGGAACAGAGCCCCCATCGGAAGGTCACTATCATACCAACCGTAAATAGCCTGGAATGGCACCACTTCAAATTCCATCCGAGAGGTCACCACCAATCTGGCCATCTTAAACTGGAATGGTACGCCTTCTCCAACTCTAAAACACTTCTGAGTTCTGAGACCTCCTTTCAGGAGCCAATACCGAATGAGCTCCCCCCCAGAGTAACAGTTCCCCCCAGAGAAAACATTACTCCTGTCCAGGGAAGAGAACAAGGGGGGAGAGCTGGGAAAACTGTCCCGGGCCCGTGGTGGCGTGGGGGCCGGCTGCTGGCCAGGCTCTCCCCCAGCTGCGGGCCATCCTCACGTCTGTACCACACAAAGCTTCTGATGCAGGTGCCACATCGGCCCTCTCTGATGTTAGCGCATGCAGGAAGCAAGCTGGGTTCAGCTTCTAGGATGCAATGGCATGAGAGAGAGGCCGTGGTGCGTGAGCGTCAGAAGCTTGGGCTTGGTGTGGGACAGTCAGTGAGGGAGGCCGCAGCTGGGGAGAAGCGGTCGGGCCTGGTTAGATAATGAGAGGACCAGGAAGAGGGCCAGAGACAATCCCCAAGGAGGTAATTGTATTTAGTGATTGTGAGGGTTGGCGGGGGGGGGGAGGGGGGTATATGTATTTGGGGGGTTGGTGTGTTATGTATTTGGGGAGGGGGTTATATGTTTTTTTTTTATGTATATTTGGGGGGGGGAGATTTTTTTATATGTATTGTGGGGGCTTTGTATGTTTTGGTGGTGGGTTATACAGTATATGTTTTTTTAATTATATATGTATTTGGGGGTGCGTTTTTTTTATATGTTTGGGGGGGTGAGGAAGGTTTTAAATGTATTTGGGGGGTGGGGGATTTTTGTATTAGGGTATATATATATAATATAATACAGTGGTTACAAATCACCAAAAAATCTAACTCGCCACACAAAAAAAATCTACTCGCCACATAGTACCAAACGTGTGCTGCTTGGGCCAATATTACTCGCCCGGGGTTAAATCCACTCGCCCGGGGCGCGAGCAAATGTATAGGTTTGTCGAACACTGTATATATGTATGTATATAATATATATATATATATATATATATATATAGAATATAGATATATAGATATAAAACCTACTCTTAATATCAAACCAGCAAATGCCAGCAACCAACCTTCAACTGATGATACCATCAAGGTTGAAACATGTCTGTGAGTGGGTTTACTGGCTTTGCATCACCAAGCCTTGCTTAAAAGCTGTGTCTAAAGCAGCATGCATTGGCTAAGGGTTGTTCATGTAATGTGAGCTGAGTAGGATAAAAGGTGGCACTGTGTGCTCATTTGCATGTCATTTCCACAGAATCCTATGCTGCAGTGGAAGTGCTGTGTCCTGGGGCGATAATGGTGAAAGACAGGGGTTGCAGACCTGTCTAAGACTTGCAAATTAAGTATACAGAGTAATATTTACAGTTGATATATATATATATATATATATGTGTTTTTTTTTTAATTTGTTTGGGGGTTTTTTTTAATATGTATTGGGGTGGGAGGGT
>CM071572.1:39037789-39083731 GCA_036426205.1 Ascaphus truei
ATATATATACGCTCTTACGACGCTTTGCAACGTTGTTTATGTGAATGTGTATATATATATAGACACATACACAACCTTGCAAAGCATCATAAGAGCGTTGGATAAGCCATTTTGGCATTGTGAAAATGAATATAGGTATGCATTGCACAGCGTTGGATAAGCCATTAGTTGTAAAGCGAAGCGTTGCAAAACGAGGACTGCCTGTACATGAGAGAAACATGTTTCAGAGAAAGACAAGTGCTAACACGAGGTCACACTCTGAAACTGGAGGGCGGCAGGCTCAGCGGAAATGTGAGGAAATGCTGAAAGAGTGGTAGCTTTGTGGAACAGAATGCCAGCTGTTGTGGTAGAGACTAATACAAGTAAGGGAATTCAAAACCGCTTGGGAGGGCCATAAGACTATTTTAAATAGGAAAGAAAGCTGAGGATCAAATTGGATCTGAGATTTTGACACAGTTATGGAAATGGGCAGCTTCTGGGAGCCAAGTGATTCTTTTTGGTGTTAAGTGTTTCTGTTAACTGTACAGTGCCGCAAACATGGTTTGCATTATACAAAAATACATTCATAATTATCCACACTATACTTTAAGGATTAAGCTACTATGATGGGCTTTCTAAGTAACTTGGAAGTATACATTTTACTTGCACATGACTTAAAGAAGCATGCAATAATTTTTATTAGCAATTTGTTTTTATTTTTCACACAGGATTGAAGCAAGGGGTCTCCAGAGCTGACCCCCATTCATTCCGGGGACCCCTAACTCCAGAGATACAGACCTCCGTAGGAGGTACTGGTAGACGTTCCGCTTAGCTAGCAGGGTTCACATTATGTTGGAGCTTCAAAGCTCCTGTGCCCTGTGGGCCAATAGGAAACCATGACATCATCACGTTCGGCTTCCTATTGGCCCGCATGACCGAGGAGCTTTAAACTTTGCTGAGGTGCAGACCTCCAGAGGGGGTGCCGGTATCTCGGGAATCAGGGGGTCCCTCGGAGCTGAAATGAATTGGGTTCAGCTTCAGAGACCCTAATTCAAACCTATGTAAAAAAAATAGAAAAAAAAAAAAGGACATGAATTGCTCCTTTAAAAGTACTGTTCAAAGGAAGAAGCTTCACTAATAATTCTATGCCAATGTGTTGAAGAATATTGAATTTTGTTTCAAACATTGTAATAACATAATCCATCATATTGAGTGGCCTGGTTGTCACAAATGAACACCTATTCATTTTTGTTCCCTATGTAGATTAGCGCAGGATTAAATATAGAGAGAAAAGTTGTGGGTAATCTTTTAGTTCACTTATTCAATTTGACAGTAACTGCATCACAAGAACTATTGTATTGTAAACAAGGAATACACAGTCTCTGTCTGTGTTTTTGAACCAGGGTTCTTAGGAACCCTTGGGTTCCGTGGGTATCCCTAAAGGGTTCCCTGTAATTTTCAGTTCATTTAAAAATTGTACCAAATACAAAAGAATTTACAATGCATCAGATCTCAGACACGCTATTATAGAGGGTCAGGGTTCCTTATAATGCATCTGATCTCAGACGCACTATTATAGAGGGTTGGGGTTCCTTACAATGCATCTGATCTCAGACGCGCTATAGAGAAGGTTGGGTTCCTTACGGCAGCTGATCTCAGACGCACTATATAGAGGGTGGGTTCCTTACATGCATATGATCTCAGAGAACATTATAGAGGGTTGGGGTTCCTTACAATGCATCTTGATCTAGACGCACTATTATAGGGGTTGGGGTTCCTTACAATGATCTGATCTCAGACGCGCTATTAGAGAAGGTTGGGGTTCTACAGTGCAGCTGACCTGACGCACTTTATAGAGGGTTGGGGTTCCTTACAATGCATCTGATCTCAGACGCACTATTATAGAGGGTCAGGGTTCCTTACAATGCATCTGATCTCAGATGTGCTATTATAGAGGTTTGGGGTTCCTTACAATGCATAAGATCTGAGACTCAATGTTAGAGAGGGTTAGGGTTCCTCAGAGTTTCACATAGGGTTCCTTAACCAAAAGAAGGTTGGAAACCACTGGTCTAAGTGGTGAAAAGCTAATGTTCTCTTTTATTAAACAGAATTGGTGCAGCAAAACTCAGGGAAGTTCAACCATTCTTGGTAGTGGAATGCCATTACATTAATACAAATCCCATTGTTAGTGCAGAGCCAGCATCTTTTAGGGCATAGAATTGTCACTATCTACTGTATGTTCAAAGTAATCTGTATCATAGCAGCAATTACCTTTTCTGAAATCCAACTGTTTGTCCTGGCTATCTTTATGTATCTAAAAATAGAACTCATAATAATGTAAAGGATTTAGAAACCAATTACAAAATATAATATTTATACCTTTGGTTATATATTGTTTATAATTTCTCAAGTGAAATCATTTAAAACCTACAATGAGAGCAATACATGGGGATGGAGAGGCAGACAAATCTACAATGAGTGAAATATAGAGATATGGACATTCAGACAAACCTACAACAGGAGCAAATGAGAGATATACAGAGCCGGACATGTCAAGATAAATACAGTAAATAGGTGATGTTTTGGCAGATGCTGCAATGCAATAATTAATATGATTGTGCATATTCAGTGAAAAACCTACTTTACTCAGAGAGCAGAGACCCAAAAAAACATCTCTGAAATCTTCTGCCATTAACTTCCACTTTCTCTTATTACTCTTCTAGCTTACAAAGTAGCATCAAACAAAATCAGTACATACATTGCAAGATTGTTTCAAGCGTTTCAGGGCTGGGAGTGTATCACTTTATAGGCAGCATATAGAGTTTTGCCATGAAATGGGAAAAGTTGCTTTAATCTTTTTGACATAGAACTCCGCATGAATATATCTAAGGAATGTCAGAAAGTATTTACTAGAGTAACATACGCATAACAGGTGATCAGTTAATAGCATTAGAGTGATAACATGACCACAGATTACAATATTACTACTTGAAAACCTCAACCACCATTTGATTATTATCTGATTATGGCTAAAAATTGATATTGTATCAAGCTCAAAGACTTCTATTACCATGTGATACATTGTGTTCTATTTTTTGATGGTGTACAGACAGACCCTAATTCACATTGTTTATACTTTAACTACAACAGGTGCAGGTCTTTCTGAAATGTTAATATGGGAGGTGTTAGTGTTAACAGGACCTAACAAATCCATAGATGCATTCTGTTTATATAGATACTTGGAACCAACAGAGCATAATTATATAATTGTGAGATAATGTTTAATGTTAACACATAAAAACAGTTATTTAAATCCAATCTGCCATACATTACTTCTTAAAGCATCCAATAGTATTAAGGATTCACCAGGGATCTGAAGATACAAGACTAATGTTTTCAGACTCAAAATAAATTTGAGCCGCCTTTGTCTCTTAATTCTTCTAATGGTGAAGGGACTCCTATTGACTCCAAAGTTGAGGAAAACCATCCGAAACCCAATAAAGTAGGGTTGCGATTGACATTGTTTAGATATGTTAAAGCGGTCTTACATACCCAGTAAGTCACATACATTTGCAGGGTCACTGTTGCAGGGTACATGCAACCACACAAGCGGGTTCTCTTGATAAGGCTTATTTATTGAGCCTTAAAAAACATACAGCACACAAAAACAAAATAGCTTCTCTTCAGCATACAAAAACAAAATAGCTTCTCTTCAGCATAGAAAACAAGGCAGCTTCTCTTCAGCATGCAGGACACAGACAGTTCATCACACATGTACTTTGAAAACAGACCTTATAGCAGTAATCTCTTCAGACTTTCAGTCCTGTCTCCTGACATCAAGCTTGTATGTGTGTACAGCCTGGGGGTTTTAAAACACCTTGATTATGCAGCTGGGGTCAGACTAATTAAGCAGCCCTTCTCAACTGAAACTTAACCTCGTCACTGCTGCACTGCAAGCCTAAACAAAGGTTTGCCAGGTATATGGCTGGTGACGTTCATTCACCCTGTCACAGTCAGTTTAACAAAAAAATCTTCAACAGACAACCTTGGTATGTGCATATATAGTGGTCTTAATGAAAACTTTTGATACACTAAAGACTTGACTTTGTTATCACCAACCATATCTACTGGACCCCCAAAAATGTCCTTTTACCTAAAGGTAGCAAATGTAGGAAACTATTAGTATGTTTATTGTAACATCATAATTACCAATCAGTAATAATTGTAATAGTTGATGATATGTACTGTGTAGCACGGGCTTGATCCTAGCAAGGTGCTCTGTTGACAAAACTACACTAACTATAAGGTTCAAGGCAAGGCCATTTAAGTGAACGGTCCTACAGCTTGTGCTGATTTTGTAAATGCAGCCCTTATCTGTTACATTTTCTCCCAGCCTACATCACCTTCCCATACATGCCTTCTCTACATTCTACTCCAAATGTGGCCATAACACAGCTGTAGAAGCTGAGTCCTTCGTTATGGTTCTCTGGGCCTGTCCAGCTTTGAGAGGGTTCATTCTCTATGAGTAAACAGACTGATATCTAATGGTAGAATACATACACTTTTATTTACAAGACGATTAGTCACCGATTTTGTCAACGCTTCAACCATGGATATGATTTTTTAAAAATCCATGCATGCCAATGTGTGAATTATTTTTTTTAAAGCTTTTGCTATTCTGCCATTAATTACTTCATCAATACATTTTACTGCCCATTTAAGCAATAATGCCCAAGGCCGCGGCCCCAGTACCTTCTACAGTGCATGCCTCGGCGTGCGCTGTGCGTTCAAGCACTGCCCCCCAGTCAGTCCGGTCCCAGTTATTACCTTGTCGCGCAAATATCCCCAGCGGTGCGCAACAGGTTTTCAGTGGGACAGTGAAATTGAGCTTACAGTTTGCGATGGAGGCGTGGCCACGCCCCCGCTGGCGGTTCAGCCAATGAGGGCGAACATCCACGTGAGGTCATGACCATGCCCCTGCAAAAACCCTGCCACGCCCCCTCCCATCGCAATCTCTCCCTCTCTCCCAAGACCGCAGATTGCGGTGAAGCGCTGTGCACGCGGCGCCTCCCCCCCCCCCCGCCGGGCGTGCGTGCGTGCTAGAGTGCTGACTTGGACAGCAGCCTAATGGTGAACTGTGATTGCAACCCCCTATTAAATAGAAAAACAAGAATTTGCAAAATCAGTTGATCAGTTGAACATTAAACCCATTACTGCCAGGCAGCAGTTTCCATCACATAATCACAGTTGGAAAACATTCAGTTCTTGTTCACTGGATCCCAGTTCTAAGTCTGTGATTATCATGTAGCATAGCCTCCGGCCGCTACTTATTTTCCTGAGCCCTACCAGTGTAAGTCCTGTTAGGTGCAGGCAGTGGATGAGTTAATTCCTTCAGAAAGGCCTTATGTGCTTTTGCAGCCTTAGGCCGCGTCCATGGATAGTGCTTGCGGGCAGAGGCGTGCTGAGGCGCGCTGAGGCGCGCTTCCGCTCGGCACTGAGCCCCTGGAGCTGCAATGAGAGCGGCTTTAGTAGGGGCTCGTCTACGCTTCCGCAAGCGCGCAGAAGCGTAGGTCTTAGGAATTTTTTACATTTTCGCTCTTGCCAGAGCGCAGGGCCGGTCACGTGAGCGGTTCGCCCAGTGAGGGCGAACCAGCTCCGTGACGTCACTGGCCCGCCCGCTGACACGCCCCCGACATGCCCCCGGATGGCGCGCTGTCTAAGGCCAGGGAAAGCACCCGCTTTCCCTCAGCCTCAGCGCGCCTCCGCCAGCAAGCAGTATCCATGGACGCAGCCTTAGATGCATTTGATGTATCCAGCCAGAAAGTGTCAGCCTGAGGGGTGGATACAGGTTGCGTCACATGCTGGCTGTGATGGCCTGTCAGTATCCAGACCTGCCCTGTTATAGGGCAGGGTTGCAAGCAAAACCCCAGGATATAAATACTGGCACTTTCCCAAACATGGGTGTGTCTCTTTCTTCCCTCTCTGGAGTGAACAACAACTTCCCTGGTCTCACAAGGAGACTCAGGAGGAACACCATGCAGGAGGAAACTTGGATGAGCCTCAAGCCTTGAAGTGACCTTCTTAGGAGAAGCAAGAGATGTACCTGCTGTGTACGATCTTAAACACTGCAATAAATACCATGGAACCAGATACCAGTGTGATTCACTGTCTTGGGTTAAAGAAAGGTGTCAGTCTGGGCCATCCTACTTCTATCCAGAGGATCCAAGTTGACTGGAGGCGCTGCGACCAATGAACAAAGGTACCCTGTGAACCTGTCCTGATTCTTCCCCACACCACCACGGAAGTGCTCAGCACTCCTGTTACCTCACTGGTACGCACCACACCACAGTACAAATGGAGTAGCAGACCTAATCTCACAGGGTGGGGGTAAAGGGGCTACAATCATAAGCAGTATTTATCAGCGCAATTTCGGTGTTTTATTCCCTGTTCATCTCCACCTAGCTGTGGGTAGTATTGGTCCCGATGCTGACAAACAAGGATGTCATTATATTATAATTTGGGACTTTCTGTAGCATTGGCAGTGTATGTAGCCTTATATATCATGAACACAAAAACCTCAGATGCCTTGCCGCAAAACAGTGCCCAGATCTCTTGTGTTATTACTAGCTCATTATATTTTTGGGAAGGTTTAGGATTTTAAATACAATACTGTAGTCAGAATGCCCTTCCCCTGTCTTTGCAGTGTATTCGCTTTTTAATACACAAAAAGAAAGCTAGATGAAAAAGATTAAATTCCATATATAGCTAAGAATATAATGGTTATTTTATCATCCAATGTACAACCAGTATGTTGCAAAATAATGATTTCATTGTTACTGGGTAGGCCAGCAAACTAATAATCTTCAATGCTGTATTGTACTGCAGCTTTCAATACATGGGCTCATCTAGGAGTTAACCTCTTCACTGCTGAAATATCTAGCGATGCAAAGTAGTACATGGTAGGCCTTTTCAATCGTATAGAGTTTAACACAATAGACAATATTATATTTCAGCGTTTCACAGTGACGTCCATATCTACATCTGGAAACTAAAACATGCACCTTGCTAATGGCCTACAGCAGACATTAATTAATTATAGAAAGAAGTTGACGCTAAGGCTAAAAACCTGTATTCTGTTTCCGTCACGTGCAACTCATCATGAGTAAAAACAACAACAAAGAACCTTCACTAATGTCAGCCTTCAACTATTTACATTATTATATATCATTTACAATTTTTGCTACACAATATGTTCGTTATCTGGCCTTTATTGCAACCAGACCTGCTTTATATACAGTATAGAGAAATACTTCACCCATACAAGATGCGAGGAAGCAGACTCAGCACTACAGGATATAAATTCAAATGCAAAAGTATGTATTGAATTCAAACTTCTCGTTCCCACTGATGAAGGCTACTTAGTGGAATCCAATACATATTTTTGCATTTGATCTTATAGTCTCTGTCTCTGTCTCTCTCTGTCTCTCTCTCTATATATATAAAATCCGTTCAGTTGTTGAAATTACAGGAATAATGTAATGTTAAAATGTAATTTGAACTTCATATATAAGCTCTCAACGTATGATACATTTTCTGTGACTATACGCTAAGGACCGCTTTAAGGAATAAAGCACAGTGATAATAGTGCTGCCCTCTTTGCTATTTCACTGTTGACGCTTTCTAACAATAATATATTGTACTATTTGGGGAGTAGCTCTGAGAACAAAACGATACCACATTGATTCTAGCTGTACCATTATCGCTGCACTGATTACAATTCTGGGATTTAAAGTCTCATGAGTTGCAGGACATCTGAAATACAAGGATCTCTAAGAGAGCAGCATGGATCAACAACCATAATGAATGTGCTGCCAATGTCTTTAAATCTATATGTATAAGGGATTATAGCTGTATATAACATAATGTACATCTACTATGGTTCATTCCCCTCATACAGAGGTAAAGGGAAGGGTTCACAGTGCAGTGTAGGACCTGCATTAATTTGGTTATACCTTGACATTGGTATGCAGGCTTATGACGCTTTGGCCAAAGGGTTTAACTAAATAACCAAGTAATTATTATTATTATTGAAGAATTTAAACTTTATACTTATTACCATATATGTTTTGTCAATTGGATGTAGCATTGGGCACCCCTGTCTTTTGTTGTATACATTTGCCACGCTCAGTAGCACTCTTTTTGACATAAATATATATTCATGATGTGGTGAGTGTAGGAGTTTGAGCTAGCTGGGAATGTATGTGTTATAACAATGTGTAAGGACACAAAATGTACATCTAATATCACATGGTGAACAGTATTTCAGAAGTTATGTATCAAGTTTGTCTGACTCATTGTACCTGGATAAATATCCTGATCCAGTCCTCCTCACACAGGATTAGGTTGGCCCTGTGAGACTATTTATAGTAATCCCTTTACTACTTGCAGGTACTGTATGTGCCATACTCACACTCCTCACTGCTAGTGACAGAAACACATATTATTGAATACACTGTACGTTAATCCTACAATGTCAAGAGTAAAAAAGTTCACTGTCACTATAGTTACAGGAAGTAAGCAAATCAGAATCTGGGTCAAATCATTCAATGTTAAAAAAGGACACACAGTTCAGTTGTGGGAAGAAAAACAGATGACTGGATAGGTGAACCTACTGTAAAGTACCAGAGTGTATACAAACTACTATCACAATGGTTATAGGAAGAAAGGTGATCATTGCACAGTTTAAGCTATACACTGCCAGAAAGTATACATACTACTATAACAATGCTCATATGAAGGAAGGAGATCACAGCTCAGGTTAACCCATACACTGGTTATAGGAAGTAAGTAAGCAATGTGAGCCTGCATGCAAGCATGTTATTGAAACTAGAAAGCAAACATTGGCAGGAAGAAGCAGACGTATATTCCATGCATTAATCCCCACACTTTTACACAGGCAATAGGTCAATTTATTGTATGCGTTTCAATTCTAGTGTGCCAAACAGGGGTAATAACACATATCTATGTCACCCAAGTCCTCCACAATATAGGGCGATGTGTGCACACATAACCCCGCAGTGCTCAGAACTATTAAATCGGTAGATTGTTTTATGGAATATCAATGTGCTGTATAAAACCCCCTATGACTATGTGACCGCTGTAGTGTAGGATGCTATAGGAGGGCAGCAGAACGCGAGCACTCACCTCGAAGTCACAGCCCCCCTGTGTCAGCAGCCACTGCAGACAGGACAGGTTGCCGGTGGCCGCAGCATCGTGAGCCGGGGTGGCACCGTTCCTGGCTCTACAGTTTCCATCCAAACCCGCCTCGTCCACCAGGTACCGGAGGCAGCTGAGCTTCCCACCCCGGGCAGCGTGATGGACCGGAGAGGCTTCCATGGGATCCTTTAGCCCGGGCTGCAGCTGCCCCTCGGTGTGTAGACTTCTTAATGTGTCCATATCCCCCTGCCTGGCAGCCTGGAGGATCCTATCTAGGGTCATCCTGTACCGCTTTAAATGACAGGTTCCCACTTCAGCATGTAGGACAGGCCATGAGTCCTCCAAGACTTACTGATCCGTGTCCCCTCTTCGGTGCTCTTTATATCAACACAAAACTCATCGAAACAGATCTGGGTTAGGAATTCATCTGAAGAAGTGTTACGGGTGCAATGTCAAACCGGTACAACGAGGTTTGTATTGTGGTCCAAAAAGTAAAGTGCTGACAACTTGCAAAATACTAGTTTCCTTTCAGATCAAAAATTCTATGACCCCCTATATTAATAAAAACAAGGACTATTCTCCGTTTTTTCTGAATTATTTGCTTTTTCTAATCCAACCCAAAGTGCTGTTAGTGGCATATCTAAAGGTGTCAGGTCTTCTGGAAATGTCAGGTCTTCTTCTGGAAGTGCCGTGTTTCCCTCTAGTTTGTTCTTTCTCCCTGAATCCCTTACCCTTACAAGACGGGTTGGGACACTTAGAACAGCGTTGTCAGAAGAGAAGGTTTGGGTGTTAATTCCTGATTTTGGCACATGGCCCCCAAATGAACCGACCTTGGGTGGGATTTTCGCCTGGTCTCTCTCTTTCTCTTGCAACTGCTCCAGTACATGTATACCTCGGCTTTATGCTGCCTGGCTTTCAGCTGTCTCTCTCCTCTCCTGTCGCTTGTTGCTCCTCCTTCCTTTCTCTGTGTGAAGAGGAGCAGACTGACTGCCTGAGTCCAGTCTGTGTAATCCCCCCTCCCATCCCAGAAGAATCCTGATCTGATCAACCTGCTGCTGTTACCCACTTCCGTTACAACTCTTACTAATAACAACAAATAATATCAAGTAAATTTACACAAGTTTTAAAAAAAATGTAAACTTTCGTGTATTTAAAGTGTGTGGGACATATAACTGGATTAACAGTAAAATAAGAAACCCATAAGTACATTTAATTGTCTTTCATAAGGGTTCTACAAGAGGGCTCTGGGTAATTACAAAGTAATTATGAACACACACAGCAAATGCCACTTTTGAACCCTTCCCTTTCATTACATTTTAATCTTGAACATTTTTACACAGCTTGTGTTGTAAATCCTGTGTTTATGAAATCTTAAATGAAAATCCACTCAGAGCAAGCTACTGAATCCTTTTAAACTACAAAATGTGAGTCTTGTTACTCAAGCTATAAAATGAAGCTGCCAGTGGTTCCAGAGTAGGCATAATTAGGTTATGGTGGGTAAAAGTAATTTAAAAAAAAACTCCCCCTAAAAGAAGTGCAGTAATGTTAAGAAATACATGAATGCAATTGCAATATCTCCCAGGTGACCCCAATGTTATGTTATACAGTTGTTCGACTGTAGACAAGGATTCTGGGTAATAGCACGCACATGAAATATAGCTACAGTGGCTGCACATCTACTGTATATACATATTTACAGCCAAGAAGCATATTTCTCAGACAGGGCCCCCACGTAAGATGCAATTCTATCACTTTTATTTAGATATGTGACTTCTTTTCTAAGAAACTTTTTTTAAATTTTGTATTGTAAACAGATTTTTGATATGGGACGTGAATGTATTTTAGTGACTGAGCCCTATATTACATGGGGCTATGAACATTTTTTTATTAACTTTTGGAGAATGAGTACTGCTTTAACTATACATTTCAGAGTTCTACATGGGGAGTGCAAGCCCCAAAAGCCCTTTTTTAGATGTTATATTTGGTTGGCCATGAAGTCTGGTATAGCTGGGATAACTAAGGGTAGATTTGAAAACACATGAAGTGCATTACCCTGTTTAAATTAAATACAAATAAAAGCTCACACAATAGTTTTTCATATTTTTTTTAATGACATTTTTTTTCACAATAATGGCATTTTTATACATATGTTCTTACAATGTCCAGGCCTCCAGAGTACCTACTGCCACTTATGTCTTTAGTCTTCATTACATTAGGTTGCTTTTTGGGAAGAGCTTGATAACAAGTTAGAATCGCTGTTGTGATGGCCCCTAAGCTGCCTCCCACAGCAACCCAGAGCGAGTATCCGTATTCAAAACTAGGGAATCCTGGTATTTTGAGGGAAACCTGGGGACCAAAAACACAGAAATAAATGTAGCAGCAAAGGAACACAGTACAGTATGTAGAAACACGCAATCTTTTATTTGGTGCAAGGGCCTAAAAAACAAAAACAAGGTTGGCAGGCAGGTTCTTGTGGTGTGTTTATGCTTACCCCAAACAATGAACCAACACACTCAGATACACACACACACACACACACGTATATTTATGCATACACATATATTTATCATTAATTAGGTATAACATCTCTCTGGGTGGCAAGGTGCAACTAGAGATTTCTACTTAGGGTCCAGTTTGCAGTTTCACAATGTCTTCTCCAAAACATACACTACTGTTTAGTTTGCATATTTCACACTTTTGGCAATCAATTTCATGAAATCGGCAACATTTGCTAAATTTCACCAAGGGAGTTTCACTTCTCCACAGTGGCTGCATTTTCATATCCAAAATGGAATGTATTTTTTAGAGAAAAATACACATGCAAATACTTGCAAATGTTGACAATTCTTTTCACGTTTCTCAAGCAGTGAAAGTCCAAAATTACTGAACTTGTGCAAACATTTTGCACTTCTCTATTTGAACCCACAACTTGCATACATTGATGCAGGCAGATTATTTTTCATTAGCCCTGGGATTTTCCTAGAGAGGATTGCATATCTAGTCCCATGAATGAGTCAGGTTATCAAAATAAGAGGGTAATTAGACAAACTATTATTCAAGTTGAGTTGGAGGATAACAATAAATATGTAAATAATTGTATTTTAGTTTCCATGGGAGACCGTGCAGAATACCATGAGTTCTTCATCTAGTAATATATACAGATTCTTATATTGGTATTCATTTGCTTTCTTATTGAATTGTAACTAAAATTACTGCATTAGGCCTAATATTTATTTTGCAAGCACCAGGTGTCGCTTCACAGATCAAGTGTGTTATTATTTCAGTCATATTTTCTGCGTCAGTACAATATTTTGACAGATTTTTCCATTGTATGTCTTAATTTATATAGCACCATTAATGTTCATAGTGCTTTACAGTAGTTATACATGTTGCAATCATATAAATAACAAATAACAGATCATGGGAATAGTGCTCCAGACATAAATGTAACATTTAGGAAGAGGAGTCCCTGCTCCGAAGAGCTTACAATCTAATTGGTAGGTAGGAAGAATATACAGAGACAGTAGGTGGGCATTCTGATAAGTGCGTCTACAGGGGGCCAAGCTTTATGTATCATGTGTTAATTATTAGTCAAGGAGCTACTCATATGCTTCTTTAAGCAAATGTGTCTTAAGGTGGGTCTTAAAAGTGGATAGAGAAAGTGCTAGTCGGGTATTGAGGGAAATGGCATTCCAGATGTATGGGGCAGTCAGTGAGAAAGGTTTAAGGTGGGAGAGGGCTTTAGATACAAAGGGGGTAGAGAGAAGGCATCCTTGAGCAGAACGCAAGAATCGGGATGGTGCATAGCGAGAAATTAGGGCTGATGTAAGGAGGGGCAGAAGAGTGTAAAGCTTTAAAAGTGAAGAGGAGAATTGAGTGTGAGATGCGGGATTTGATAGGAAGCCAGGAGAGTGATTTCAGCAGGTGAGACGCTGAGACAGATTTAGGAAAGAGTAGAGTGATTCTGGCAGCAGCGTTTAGGATAGATTGCAGAGGAGACAGGTGACATGCAGGAAGGCCGGACAGCAGGAGGTTACAGTAATCGAGACGGGAGAGAATGAGGGCCTATGTCAGAGTTTTAGCAGTCGAGAAACAGAGGAAAGGGCATATCTTTGTAATATTGCGGAGGAAAAAGCGTCAGGTTTTAGATATGTTTTGAATGTGAGAGGAGAATGTGAGAGAAGAGTTGAGTGTGACCCCTAGGCAGCGTGCTTGGGCTACTGGGTGAATTATAGTACTTCCAACAGTAATGTGGAAGGAGGTAGTAGGGGCATGGTTTGGAGGAAGTATGAAGACCTCTGTTTTTGCCATGTTAAGTTTAAGTCGGCGGAGGGCCAACCAGGATGATATCGCAGAGAGACATTCAGAAACGTTGGTCTGTACAGCAGGTGTAAGGTCAGGGGTAGAAAAGTACATTTGTGTGTCGTTAGCATAGAGGTGATATTTAAACCCAAGAGATGTGATTAGGTCACCTAGAGGAACTGTGTACAGAGAAAAGAGAAGAGGTCCCAGGACAGAGCCCTGGGGTACCCCACAGAGAGATCAATAATGGAGGAGGACGTGTTAGCAGAAGAGACACTGAAAGTACGATGGGAGAGGTAAGAGGAGATCCAGGATAGAGCTTTGTTACAAATACCAAGAGTATAGAGAATGTGAAAGAGAAGAGGCTGGTCCACTGTGTCAAATGTTGCAGAGAGGTCAAGTAGTATGAGCAGAGTGTAATGACCTTTGACATGTATTTGGTGTTTTGTTTAATAATGATAGAAATATTCTAAAACTGGAGCAAAAATGCAAGTAGCTTAGAGATAAAATCCTCTCTGTATGCACTGAAAGTAAAACATTGATCGTGGATCAATGGATGACATAGTAATCGATTACTACAATGTAGCTAATTACAGCAGTGATACTAGCATCTAATTATGAAAACAATTTACAGGGCATTTCAGGGATTTATGTTACTAAAATGATGCAATTGCCTCCAAAAAAATGATGCAAGTCTGATTTAATGAATAGATACAATATAACAATGATTCAATTAGCATCACGTTAAACAAAACTACCTTTATGCTAACAACAGCCATATTTGGTATTTTTTTAACATAAAATATGAAATGCCAACATACCTCATACTGGTGAACATGATACACATACACACAGTATCTTATTATGCCAGCAGACGATGACATTCCTGAAAGAGAATGCAGAAGTTTCATCTACTCTTTTTGTTTATTGATTCCAGCTCCACAGTTTGAATACTTCCCCTCAAAAAGATGGATGGGTTGTTTGATAAGGTGCTTTTGGTTAATGAGTATCATGGGGAAATGTGTGCCCTGACTTTATCTTTCATATACAGGCACCATATTGTAGCAAAATGTATACACAATCAGAGATTAAGGTTTGGAATTTGTGAGATGATACTTTCATTCTAATGGTAATAAAGCAATGTAAGAATCTATTTAACATTAGAAAATATATGTGTAGTCTTTAATCCACTGAAGAGTTTAATGTAATACATTTTACTAGTATCACATAGTCTAAACATATAAGACAGCAGTCCACGTTGCTAGGATCCTCACTAGATGTTATGTTTTTTGCTACCTAAATTATTGTCTCCTCTGAAAAATGTTCTCTTCATAGTTATAACATTATTTGGCATGTAGCATGACAGAGCCTTTGCCAGAATAATTGTATGGACGTTGTCAGGCACTCTAGAACTTAATGGGAGTAACATGTTCATCCTTCACTACACCATAGTTACATTAATCTTGCATATCATTGCGCAGTCTTTTCTAAAAAGCAAACTGTGGGACACGATTACTTTAAAGGTTATTCTTAGACTCAATTACAATAAGCCTTTTGAGTGATAAACTATGGGGCGTTAACAAGGTTATTACAACTCATACTGTAACAGTCAATGTGTATATTGGGAGAAGAGACTGCATATTTCTCATCATGCTTAATTTATCTAACTTCTCCATTTGTTTCTGGTAAAGAACCTTCTCTTTTGAAGACAAGTGTGAACTAATGGCAATGCCATTTTTAATAGAGGGGATTGACAAATCAGACAAGTAAGTGATTTTAGTACATTTTAAAAACATGGAAAGGTTCCCATAGTGACAAGGTACTTTTGAGTATTACATTGCTCTTTTTTATGATTTTATTTTAATAATTAAAAGGCCAAAAAAGCTTGTCTTCTTTTACTGCCAATTTCTTTATATAGATTAAAGCCAATTTAAGCACAGTGTCACATATTCAGGGGAATTGGGAAAAATGATAATACTGTACTATTATTAATACATTTCACTGAGCAGACACAAGATAAATTGTCATCTAGTTATAAGATGTTTGCTTTTACTTCTAAGTAAAATTGCCAACCATTGTCTAGGATTCAGACAAACCTTGAACAAACTCAAGAGTCCAAGAATTATGATTTCTAAGGATATCCTCACAAGGTTACAATCTAGATCAGTGATGGCGAACCTGTGGCTTTCTGGCCCGCAACGGCATTGGGAATGGCCCGCACCAATCCCCCATCCCTCCGCAGGCGCACTCAGCCAGTGCCGGAAGTTGGGCCCGCCCAGAAGCCGAGCCCAACTTCTACATCCACCTGTGGGATCCCAGCTTCCCTTTACCTCCTCACACCCCCCCAGGTAAAATTCTTAGAGGGGGAAGTAATTGAGTGAGGGGGGGGCAATTGAGTGAGAAGGGGTGGTTGAGTTATAGAGGAGGGGGGAGAATTAAGTAAGAGGTGGGGGGTATTGAATGAGAGGAAGAGGGGGGATTGACTGAGAGAGGGTGGGGCAGTAGGAGAGTGACCCGCCAAAACATGTGTGCCCATTTATTGGCACGCCTTAAAATAAAGGTTGGGCACCCCTGATCTAGACCATGATCAAACCATTAAAATGCTTAACCAAATACAAGGAGACGTACCCACAAGAAAATGAAGTCCAGATGAAAGTCGCAAACAGTGTAATTTAGTGGCGGAATCTTGACAGTAGTTGAAGTTTTTGAATCCCAAAATCATGGAGAGAAATGCGAGAACACTCATTATGCTTGATGTGATAATTAACGCTCTGGTGAGGACGATAGTGGCTAGGAAGCAACAAAACAAAAATTAACCCCTCAATGTCTGAAGGACCTGGAAGTACCAATGAACTAATGAAGCAAGGGAAAAATTATCAAGGTAATACTTTCATCTACTTTGTAGGGTTACATCCCATTCGAGAGCTTCTGGTTTAATTGTATTTATTTGTTCGGCATTTTCATCTATTTTTACCAATGTCATTAATATCATTGATCATATGGATGGAATTCATGGTGTTATGTATAAAGGACACAACTGGTAATTTTCTACCTGTTTAGGCTAACATGTAGTGTAAGTGTCAATGTAATTTATCCCAGTTTTCTCTGTGTGTCAGCTTGCAATTTGTGGAGTATTTATAGGAGTTGTTGTTACCTAACATACATATTGTTGCACCTGCTAGGACCAGCATTTGTGCTTCTTTTATTGTGTCAAAAACCTAAGCCAGGTTTACACTTGAGCATAAACTAAGAATAGACATAATACAGACACAGGCCTCTCTGACAGTGAAATGGCTGAAGTATATGATTTAGAAATGATACTGCTTGTTGTACACTATGGTGTAGGAAAGGAATTCCACATTAACTTACCTGGGTGTGGATTTAAATAAGAGCTGAAAAAATCACAAGTCCAGATCTTCACAAACCTGTCCCAGACACATTCTCTCCAGAGGCCTCGACATCGAGTACTCAGCATCACAGATCCTTTACTATTAATCTGGGGGAAGAAGGGTTACACACATTTTAATGTTTTCATTTAGAGTTATTGAGGCTACTGAGAGCTCAGGGGGAGATGCAAGGAAGTGCTGATTTTAAAAAATTTGCATCGGAAAGATACTGCTTAAATGGATTACTTTAAAAACACGCACATATATAAGACATGTCTAAGACATGGGAATGTGTTCACAAGTGATCTTTTTTATTTGAGATATATATACAGTTAGGTCCGGAAATAATTGGACACTGATACAAGTTTTGTTATTTTGGCTGTGTACCAAAATAAATTAAAGTTACAGTTAAATAATGAATATGGGCTTAAAGTGCAATCTATCCGCTTTAATTTGAGGGTATTCACATCCAAATTGGAGGAAGGGTTTAGGAATTACATCTCTTTAATATGTAGCCCACTCTTTTTCAAAGGACCAAAAGTAATTGGACAATTGACTCAAAAGCTTTTTCATGGACAGGTGTGGGCTATTCCTTCGTAATTTCATCATCAATTAAGCAGGTAAAAGGTCTGGAGTTGATTCCAGGTGTGGCATTCGCATTTGGAAGCTGATGCTGTGAACCCACAACATGTGGTCAAAGGAGCTCTAAAAGCAAGTGAAATGGCATCCTTAGGCTGCAACAAAAAAAAAAGAACATCCATCAGAGAGATAGCAGGAACATTAGGAGTGGCCAAATCAACAGTTTGGTACATTCTGAGAAAAAAAGAACGCACTGGTGAGCTCTGCAACACAAAAAGGCCTGGACGTCCACGGAAGACAACAGTGGTGGAGGATCGTAGGATCCTTTTTATGGTAAAGAAAAACCCCTTCACAACATCCAGCCAAGTGAAGAACACTCTCCAGGAGGTAGGCATAGCATTAACCAAGTCTACCATAAAGAGAAGACTTCACGAGAGCAAATACAGAGGTTCACCAAAAGATACAAACCATTCATAAGCCTCAAGAATAGAAAGGCCAGATTAGACTTTTCCAAACAATATCTTTCAACAGCATTCTTTGGACAGATGAAACTAAGATCAACCTGTACCAGAATGATGGGAAGAAAAAAGTATGGAGAAGGCTTGGAACGGCTCATGATCCGAAGCATACCACATCATCTGTAAAGCACTGTGAAGGCAGTGTGATGGCATGGGCATGCATGGCTTACAATGGCACTGGGTCACTAGTGTTTATTGATGATGTGACAGAAGACAGAAGCAGTCGGATGAATTCTGAAGTGTATAGGGATATATTGTCTGCTCAGCAAAGTTGATTGGGCGGCGCTTCACTTTACAGATGGACAATGACCCAAAACATACTGCGAAAGCAACCCAGGAGTTTTTCAAGGCAAAGAAATTGAATATTCTGCAATGGCCGAGTCAATCACCTGATCTCAACCCGGTTGAGCATGCATTTCACTTGCTGAAGACAAAACTTAAGGCAGAAAGACCCACGAACAAACAACAACTGAAGACAGCTGCAGTAAAGGCCTGTCAAAGCATCACAAAGGAGGAAACCCAGCGTTTAGTGATGTCCATGCGTTCCAGACCAAGCAGTCATTGCCTGCAAAGGATTCTCGACAAAGTATTAAAAATGAACATTTATTTATGATTGTGTTAATTTGTCCAATTACATTTGAGCCCCTGAAATAAGGGGACTGTGTATGAAAATGATTGCAATTCCTAAATGTTTCATACAATATTTTTGTTCAACACCTTGAATTAAAGCTGAAAGTCTGCACTTCTATTGCATCTCAGTTGTTTCATTTCAAATCCAGTGTGGTGGCGTACAGAGCCAAAATTATGAAAATTGTGTTAGTGTCCAATTATTTCTGGACCTAATATATATGAGAGAGAGAGAGAGAGAGAGAGAGAGAGAGAGAGAGAGAGAGAGAGAGAGAGAGAGAGAGAGAGAGAGAGAGAGAGAGAGAGAGAGAGAGAGAGAGAGAGAGAGAGAGAGAGAGAGAGAGAGAGAGAGAGACAGAGAGAGCCATATGAATAGAACAAAATGTATATTTACCAGATTGGGGTCCAGCAAAAAAAGAGACAGCACAGGGCTCAAACTAACATTTCGGTTACCCAGAGGGACCTTCATCAGGGTTGTGCAATGGTCAAATGCCCTTGACCCTCTTTATATACCATCACCCAGTGCTACCAAGAAAAGCAAACCAATGAAAATCAACATACAGTACTAAAGTGATAACAGCTGCAGACAATGTCTAAAGGACAATGAACCTTTAATTAAATCAGAGCACCCACCTGTCTCTGAGAGTGTACCAGTAGACAAAAATCAACATATTACCTCAATGATCCACCACAGCTGCAATAGCAGTGTGACCTCATCAGAAGGAGCCTGAACTTGCAATTTCCCTTGGGCGCCCCCCAAAAAAGCTTATCCTGCCATTCTCGGTGACAACAGAACTCAATGAAATATAATTACCAGCCATAGTATAGTCACTGGCAAAATCTCTATGTCTTCAGAAGAGATCCTAAGTTAGTGGAGGATATTCACTATTGAATGTGTGGTATGGATAATGAATGTATAATAACAATCAATGGTAAGGAAACAGTCATCAGAGAGAAGGGGTGGTGCAAAAAATGGGCTAGAAACAGCTGATAACATAATAAAGTGCAACATGACATGAGAAGAGGAAAGTGAGAAGTGCACAGGATAGAGAGCCATAAACAAAACACAGACACAGTAAAGAGATATCACACTAAAAAACTTTCTTATACTAAAAAATATTATCAGAAAAATGTCAAAATGTTCTCACAAAAATAGCACAATTAAATAAAAATACATTTTTTAAACAGAAAACATTTATAAAAAAAGTCACAAAAAGCAACCCAATTTGAGGTCCTCATTGAGTCCACCAGGAGCCATAGTTCTTAACTCAAAAATAAGCCTGGCTTCTTGTTGCAGCACAGATTTGCCCCTATCACCACCTCGTGCCGGCACTGGAACGTGCAAAATGGGCATGCAACGTAAGGTGGCAAGGGAGTGTCTTAGTTCCTTGACATGTCTCGCGACAGGGAGACATTTAAGATCCATGCTATCTTCAGTGCTCTTCAGCGCCTTCCTGATCGTTGGCAATTCGCTCTTTCAACATCCTGATGGTTTTCCCGATGTAAAAGAGACCGCAAGGGCACCTAATAAAATACACCACGACTCTAGATTCACAATTAAGGGCCTGTTTGATCTTAATAGGGGTGCCATTATGTGGATGATTATACGTTGGCCTCTGTTGCATAAATTGACAGTTTGTGCAACCATGGCACCGATACGACCCAGGTTTTTAGCCAGCCACGTTTTTGTTTATGCATACTTGTCAATCGGGTCTGCACTGGTGATCATGTCCCCTATACTCGGGCCCCTACGGAAACAGAATAGTGGTGGTTCTTGAGCCATCCTGCCAATCCTATTATCATTAGCAATAATGTGCCAGTTGTCACGTATGCACCGCTTCATGCAGTTAGAAGCTGTGCTAAAGGTACTGATGATATTGAATCTAGTACTGGGAAGATCTGCAGCAGCTGAGACTAACAAGGTGTCCCTGTCGATCTGTCCAACCTTCTCCAAGGCATTTTTAATTTCTGTCGGACCATTGCACAACCCTGATGAAGGTCCCTCTGGGTGACCGTAACGTTGGTTGTAGTGCCCTGTGATTCAATACAGTTTTTTGTCTGAAGACTACATGCAGTGTGCTGTCTCTTTTTTTTTTGCTGGACCCCTATATAACAATTTACATACACGTATTGGATGTTGTGGTCGAAGTAGCTTAGCAAGGGTAGTGAATGGTATGTGACTAACTTCATAACAAATCTACATTTATTTAACATTGAAATAAAAAGCGCTACCTGATGAAGGGACATTTGTGGTCCTAAAAGCTTGCGTTAGATATCCAAAGTATCCCTTCTTCCCTACTTTTGTTTTTCATTTCTATGGTCTAACACTGTACCATCCTCTATTTGTGTCAATGAAAGGGAGACGTACGATTTCAACAGCTCTGTACATACCATTGCATCATGTTAGAGTTAAGGGTTAAATTGCTGCCCTGTTTAGTAGTTCTTCTATTAAACTGTGCTATGATTAAAGTACCATTATACAGTAGTTTCAAATCAACATCCATGTATATTTATCATATTGTACATACAAGAAAAGTACAGTCTGTAAACACAATATGCTATAGATGGAAACACTGGGGCATATCTATCAAGATTCCAAAACTGGTTCTCTTAGTGCAGAGTAATCATTTTCTTGTGTCAGTCTGCATGAGAGTTTCAAATGCATTAAACCTTACATTTCAGGCTAATTCATTAGGAACAGAGATTAATGCCACCTCAGATATGGTAGATTTGAGCGATGCAAAAAAAAGTTAAAGCTGCGAAACGTACAGTCACAAACTTTTAAACATCCTTACAGCATTGGCAAATATCTCAAATCACCTGCTGACACAAGCAAGGCCAAGGGGACTCAAAGCCCCTTCATGCACTAATGCAAATAATGTTGACATAATTAGTGACTCTTGATGCATATTCCCTCTAGTCTGTGTACTTTACCTGCCAGCAGTCTGTCCAAAGTGAAGCGATTGTGCTTGCCATTGTGAACGCTCCACAAATGATCAATAAAAGGTTCAGTTCGTTGCCCATCGGATAATGCAAAAGCTGCCCCCAACAACATCTGAACTAATGTTTTATAATGTTATAAGCAGCTACCCCAGCAAAGCATATGTAATCTCTTATAGAAGTCGTTTGGCATTTAAAATGTTTTAAAGAGAACCCCACTGATGGTCACAGTCTCGATATCTACAGACAATAGACACTAAAGCCATTTGCTTTGTGCTTTGAAACGCTATGTGTAATTAAAATAAACTGGGTTTAAATGACATCTTTTTGTTTAAATGTGTTATTATAAAAAAACAAAAATTGTTGGGAAAAAACTAAGCAGTTTAGTTTGAGAAAATAAACTGTTGCCTAGCTCAGTTCTTAACAAGTCCGCTTATTCGTCCTTTTTAGAGGTCATGCATAACGAATCAGTTCAATAAGGTCTGGCTTATCTCTTAGCAACCCAACTCACTAAATCCATGCAGCTTTGAAAACTACAAGTCAAATTCAACCTTTTCTTTTACTTTCAGGTTGAAAACGCTCTGTCTCTTTAGCTTTAAAAGTCTATGATCTTTATATATTTTTGGGATCAATGGGAAATCAAAGCAGTATTTTATATTTAGGGATAAGCATTTTCCCACGTTTAAATGCCACTATGCAGTGTTGTATACTTTTGTCGGCATATTCACACCCATCAAAAGGCAATTTCTTTTAAACATAAGTTTATATTTGCATATATTCTCCTGTGAATAAGATGCAGCTTAGCACCACTTAGTAAACTGTCCCTTGCTAGTTTTCCTATGTTGATGTTGTGTATACCTCCTCCCTAGTGGCCTATATCTAACAGTAATAGCCAAAGTTGGAGCACTTCCCCAAAGTCCATGGCATTTATTTTGATTGGCTGTGAAGCCACTTCCCTAGGTTGGTGAACTTTTTAGTCCCATTGGTTTGTATATAACTAAGCTCTTCTCCAGCACTGGGAAGCAGCTTCACATCACATGGAATAGGGACCTTTTATTTTCTATTGGTGTTTGGTGGGGCTTCCAAGACAATACATCCAAAGTATCTAATAGGGTCTCAGGTGTGCTAACAGATAACAAAACGGGCCGACTAAATGGGCCAAGCCGGTCTTATCTGCCACCAATTTATACTTTTCATGTTTCTATGTTTCATTAGGAGCTGAAAGATAGGGTTAGAAGTTGGAAATATAAGGAGCGATTCCAATAATATTTTTTTTACTGGATTACTACTTTGGGTCCTCATTTTCAATGCAGAAGTAGAAGGGCCAACAAGCTCTTAATCCATACAAAACAAAAATCAGCATGCTTCAGTGATGATCATGTAATAAACTATTCCACCACTTGGTGGCAATAATCACACAGTTATTTTGAAATGGCTAGGAAAGCCAAGACACTTGCTCAAAGGTGTTACCAGTGAAATGTAGGTGTCAAAGAAAATAAATGGCACATCACACTTTTATGAATCTACCCCCTTGATTTTTTTTAATGCACCTTTACATTACACTATTTTTTTAGTCATAACCCCGCCCCCTTCCCCCCCCACACACACACCGCATACCCTATTTCTGACAAAATTACAAATGAGACCAATGTATTTATGACATAATCCTGTTGTTATTGTTTATGTACAATTAATGAATAGTTCAATGCAATGGGCTCCTTACAGAAGGCTGCCATTGGGAATTTTCGCAGGGGTACCTGATACTGTATGTTCACTCCTGTTTTTGCATCACTGGTATTAATACATTTACCACCCTTAAAAAAAGTAGCATAAGTTACATGTTCACATGAATCGCAACTTGTCCGGCGTTTAGTAGCTACAGTACCGTGCCATTCTTTATTGTATATTTCCGTGTTTGGTCTCGTTTGTATTAACTTGAGAAAGAAAGAATCCCTATTATGTGGCACTAGTGAACACCCTGTTCAGTTTACTTAAAATACTATTTATTTGTAATTAATTAAAACATTGTTAGGAGGTGATAACACGAAATAGACAAAACAACTAATAAAAACAATTAAAAGTGAAGCAGGGTGTGAGGGTGTAAATGTGCTACTGATCCAGTGTAATGGTAGTGTGCATAAATCTTTCTAGTATAATAGTACCTACAACTGAATGATCTGCACAGGTAAATACCCAAGAGTGTAGTTAGATTAACTATTCTGTATCTTATCACTAATTGATGATAGTAAAGTGTACACTTCAGCTAGTTAAGTATATATGTTCTAATTAGTGAGAGTAGCAACCCAGATCTGTGAGTAGCAATTTTATAATTAAATCCTCTCACCACTAAACAGATACTTTGGAACTGTTTAGTTGGGTTAGGCCACGCTTATAGTGCCGGCGACCGATGACGTCACCCGTCGCCATTGCGATAGTGATATTTGAAATTTAGGCAACGTCACTGTCTACAAGGCCAGCGACGTCATAAAGAGGGAAGGCAGAGGGACGGAGAAGCTCTCTGGTTGGCTACAAGGGGAGACCGTCACCGAAAAAATAAAATATCAGTGACTACCAGATTTTTGATAGCATTGTCGCTCCGTCACGTGCACTATAAGCGCTGACGACGGCGACAATGCATTTGTTTTGACGAGATGGTCACGACGCCGACACTATAAGCGCAGCCTTATACTGCAGTTGGCACTTCATTGTAATCACAAAGTAGCCACTATAGTATATTGCTCCCAGGATGTATAATACTTGGAGCTCATAGAACTTTGAAGATATACAAAATAGATATTATTGTTGCAAATACTTCATGTGAAGCATGCTAGTGAAACAGATACACAGTTCAGAGTGCTGTTGCTGCCCACGGCTGCAGTCTACGAAGCACTCCAACCACACAGGCACCCACGCCTCTCCGATGAACCGATGTCACCAGGTAGTGAAGCCTGACGTACCAGACATATGTTTCACCTGACTGGCTTAATCGGGGGCCCAACTGCAGTATAACCCAACTAAACAGTTCCAAAGTATCTGTTTAGTGGTGAGAGGATTTAATTATAAAATTCCTACTCACAGATCTGTGTTGCTACTCTCACTAATTAGAACAACATATATACTTATCTAGCTGAAGTGTACACTTTACTATCATCAATTAGTGATACAGAATACTCTTACTAAAATACAGAATAGTTAATCTAACTACACTCTTGGGTATTTACCTGTGCAGATTATTCAGTTGTAGGTGCTATTATACTAGAAAGATTTATGCACACTACCATAAGACTGGATCAGTAGCACATTTACGCCCCCACGCCCTCCTTCACTTTTAATTGTTTTTATTAGTTGTTTTGTCTATTTCGTGTTATCACCTCCAAACCAAGTTTGTAATTAATTACAAATAAATAAATATTATTTTAAGTAAACTGCACAGGCTGTTCTCTAGTGCCACATAATAGGGATTCTTTCTTTCTCAGGTTATCATGTTTTAATACTTCCCTGGGAGCACCACCTACCTTTTGTGTTTGGATCTCTCTGCAATTATATTAGTCCATCTCCACGTGGTGCATGGTTACAATACACCTTCAACAAGTGTATTGTGTCTGCACAGTGGTCTCGTTTGTAACCTTAAATGTTTTCTTCTTCTCTTTGTGTAACTGTGAAGTGCTTTGAGTACCATTGGGAGAAAAGTGCTATTTAAATAAAGTTGTTATTATTATTATTAATAATAATAATAATATAAGTCTAGATATCTTCTTTTATGTTCTGAGAGTATATATTTTGGGCTTGTGTGCAGAAAATTAGTAAACATATCAAAGTTATAAAACATATTCAAAACTGCATCTTTAATATACCTAGCTCAGGAGAGCCAGTGCTTTCTTACTAGCCTAGTTCCTGAGACAGAGTTCATATTTTAAAGTTAATATTTTAAGTGTGCCTGGAGATAAACATGACGTGGAAAGGAGGTGAACTTCAATCTGCCTGGATCCTGCAGCAACTTCATCTACATGAGGATGTTTGTGGACATCTTTAAGCAAGATCCCTCATGTGAGCCTTCACCATTACCCTCCCCAACTTTCATCTACCACAGTGTCAATACTAATCCATCCTCCAATAAGCTCACCCTTCTTTTCCTTCTGTTTGCTGCAGCATCTGTTCATAATAACACTTTCTGTTCCTTTAACCTACCTCACAGTTCTCCTTACTATATAAACATACGTTCCTTTCTTCTTCCCTATCCTCTTCTTTGCACTCATGAACTCCATTGTTTTTTGCACTCAGTCCTGCCATCTACCGCCTCTCAAGTCGGCCCCAACAAGTCTTCCTTGCGCCTCCTGATCCTATCCTTCCTTCTTCTCTCGCCACTGGAGACATTTCTCCAAACCCTAGCACCCATATCTCCACTTCCTCTCGACTGCCAACCTTCTAGACTAGGGGTGTGCAAACTGGGGGGGCGCAAGATTTTGTAAGGGTGGCGCAGAGTGAAGCAGGGTGGTGATAGAGGTAGGTGCTGGGAGATGATGGCGGGAAAAGATTATGTGGCGGCAGGCCACCACACTGATGCAGCTGGCAGAGGAGTTAGAAGTTGCACGGAGGCAGAGCAGGTTGGCTGGGAAGGAGCGCGCCCCAGCGGTCTGACCCAGACGTTTTTCTTACTTCCAGTGGCTATGCTGCTACAGCTCACTCCTCCCCGGCCGTCCAGCTCTGCCTCCGTGCAACTCCTAACTCCCCTGCCGGCTGCTTCACTCTGGTGGCCCGCCGCCACCGCCATTATCATCTCCCGCTGCCGCCTCTATCACCACCCTGATCCACAGTTAGGCATGGAGGAGGAGGATAGCTGTAGAGGGAGAGAGCTGGAGGGGGAGGCGGGGGAGAGAGCTGGATGGGGGGAGGGATGGAGGAGGAGGGGGAAGCACTGAGGGGAAGAGGGAGAGTAGGAGGTGGAGAGGAGTGGGAGAGATGATGATGAGGAGGATGGGGGAGATGATTATGATGAGGAGGAGGGGGGATAGATGATGAGGATGAGGGGGAGATGAGATAAGGAGGAGGGGGAGAGAGGAGATGAGGAGGGGGAGAGAAGATCAGAGAGAGGAAAAAAAATTGCAGTCAGTATTATTTTATACTACTATGCTGATTTATTTAAAAACAAACCTATAACATTTGTCATGTTTTAATGTTTTAAAAATGTTATACCAACTAATAAAAAAAAGACAAACACACAAAAGATTCCGTCATGAATGCACTCAGATAGGCCTGGTAGAAGTGATGTAGTCTATTATAATCAATTTATTCAATGATAAAATAATAGTTGTACAGAGGGGTGTGGTAAAGAAGTCCAGGGCCACCCCCTAATTACATACCAAAAGAACTTCCACATTTGAGTAAATGGGGAAGAAAACTGTGAGAAACACTACACAAAATCACACGGTATAATGGCTACAGTCTGTATGGGTAAATTCCTGCAGAAAAAAGTACTAGCATGAAGTCAGGCAGTACTATTATCTAAAAAATCGGCAGTCTATAATATTGTAAGGCTGCCGATACTGAATCTGGAGGAAGAAAATACCAAATAACAGAAAATAGAATACCAACCTTTGAGAAAGTGCGTCCATCGCACGAAACGTACGTCAGGTGATCATACGGCGTGACGTCACTCAGCACAGAGATCACAGAGCTACATGGCCCTGGACTTGTTCTATCCTCTTGTCCCTTTTTGCACCAGAGATGACCTCTGATTATTTTCACATTACTCTATTGTACTGCAGCTGATGCGGGAGCTTTCCCCCCTCTTCCCCCTTTCCCCTTGTTCTTTATTAATAAAAAAAAGCCATGTGATTTGGATTACATCAGGCAGGGGGGGCCCGACTAATATCACGGAGGAAAAGTGGGGCTCGGTGTAAAAGTTCTCTCACCCCCGTATCTAATCTGTAACATCTAAAAGCACCAACCCTTCCAACCAGATATCTATTCCCAGCTCCCCCCCCCCCCCCCCCCCCCCCAGCTTGTCTCCCTTTTTCATGTACTCTCTGGACTGCTTGCTCACTTAAACAAACACTGTTCTTCTCTCGCTCTCTTCACCTCTTTGCACTGACTGAAACTTGGCTCTCCCAATAAGACTCTGCCCTGGATGCAGCTCTATACTATGGAGGTCTGTCCTTCTCACATACCACCCCTGTCGGACGTGTGGGTGGAGTAGGAATACAGGTACCTCTGTATTAAAACTGTTTGTTTTTGTTTTCTAAATATGTTTGTACTGGTTATTTCATGGGTATTTTTTTTATTGTTACATAAGTTAATGCTTCTTCAGGATCACAAGGAATCTGAATCCTCGGTGGTTATGTTAAAAAGTGAACACAGCAATTGTAATGCTCCAAGTGCTAAAATAATCTTGTATTGAAAGGGTTCAACCCCCAGAATCAAGATGAATAAATGCTTGCCCTCGTTGTAACATCGACTCTCATCTCATTCTATGATACCAAAGTATTGCTCAACTACAAGTTCCCTAAACACTCTAACAAGTAGCAGAGATGTAACATTGCATGTGTGTATCAGATCATTATTGTCATCCTTTTGTTCCCTCTGACAGGACACATGGAATAACATGTATCAGACACCTCAGAAATTAAAGCGTCAATGAGTAGTTAACTGCCACAAAGCATTGTTCGGGTAATCAGCAATCCATCTGGTTTCTTGTGAGTCCCATGTGTACTTTAAAAGGATTATTATCATATTGATTAATCACCAGTCTCACCAGGAACTAATGTGCAAGACCTTTGTCATGTGATGTGTGTAACATGCATTGTGACACAGAACAATGCTAGCACATATATTCTAAAGGAGACATGTTGAAAAGAATTACTCTAGATTTTCAGTGGTGGAAACACGCAATGTTTTGCAGTTATCTTTCTTATGAAAATTATTGGAATTTTTCCCAATTTGAAAACTTGAGCACATTATCAATATAGTTCTAGCAGGCATATATGTTAATGAAAATAATAATATTAATAATAAGTACATTAGGATGCTGTATTGTTTATTGAGCCAAAATTAGAATTTGCATATCTATTGAGATACTTCGGTAAACAAAACCACAAAGGTGTTTTCTTCCAAAGTAGATTTTGGACTTAAAGAACAACTTTGTGGTCTCAAAAACTTATATTCATCAAATGTATGAATGCTGTTCTGTTATTCCAGTAAATGGTGCAATGATATGTACATCTCTATAGATTCCTTCCAAAGTGTTATTGTATCATTTGAATGAACTTGATATTAAATAAATATTGATGGTGGGGTAAAATCCCTCTGAATAGTTTTAACAGGTAAGAAACCATTCATGATGATGATATCATCAATAACATCAAGAAATATTACTGTCATCACCTCCTCTGTGCCAGATGCCTTCAGAGATATTGTATTACAGGTATATACTGTATCATTAAAGAGACAGACTCACGTAGCTATCATAAAACATGTTGTAAGCCGTGTTATAATGTAATTGACTTTCTTAGGGAGCAATTTGTGCATTTTTTTTTTATTATACATTTTTAACATAAGTTTGAAGCAAGAGGTCTCCGCAGCTGAACCCCAGTAATTTCAGCTCTGAGGACCCCCTGCTTCCTGAGATACTTACCTACGTATGGGGTGCCAGTATATCGGCACAGTTTAAAGCCCCCGGGTCGCGTGTACCAATAGGAAGCCGAACCTGATGACGTCACGGCTTCCTATTGGCCCGCACAGTACGGGAGCTTTGAAACTCCACCATTACATTAGTAAAGGGCAAAGTAAAGAGGAAAGGAGTGGCTACAGGCACCCCTATGGAGGTAAGTATCCGTAAGCAGGGAATTCCGGGAGCTGAAATGAATGGGATTCAGCTCCAGAGACCCTCTGCGTCAATCCTGTTTAAAAAAAAATCACTAGCTTGGATTGCTTCTTTAAGCAAGTTTCTCTGTGAATGAAGAGATGATTTGTTCCAGTCAGATTGAGAGAGAAAAATGCCTGTCAATGTAGTGATCCCCTCCCTCAGAACAGACAGGAAGAGCTGTGGGCACCTTTCCCATAGAAGGAGATGGCAGGTCCTGATCCACATACAGTGATATCACACATTAGGGATTAAAGGAACTAACCCCATCCTATTCATATGAAAATGATGTGCGCTCACCTGCGTGCAATGGAATTGTTGCTTCCAAAAATCAGGGGTGGCTCATGGTCCCTGAGGGGAGGATTGAGAACCACTGTCTTGTTGCATTAAAATATTATAAAGAAGAATGTACTTTCTTATTGAGTGATATAACTGGAGCAGCAATTTCGAGAGACATTAATGTTACAAGAAAGCCCTTTTTATTATATCTCAGTTGACCAAAGAATATTACATGATATTACCATTATCAAAAGAATGTATCAAGTGGCCAATAGTGAGCGTTGGTCATAAAAAATATGCAGTAGGTGTATATATAAATATTACACACGTTATCAATGTAATTGGCCATCTTAAACATGGAACTATCCG
The DNA here is from genome assembly GCA_036426205.1 of Ascaphus truei. Lineage (NCBI taxonomy): Eukaryota > Metazoa > Chordata > Amphibia > Anura > Ascaphidae > Ascaphus > Ascaphus truei. The sequence goes on from CM071572.1 coordinate 39,067,843, forward strand.
TATGTGTCTTGTTAAAAAATGTAAAATGATCTTACATGAAACTGATTCTTATAAAATACTAAGGCCTAGATTAACTGAGCTCCGATAGGGGGAGGGAATTATTATTATTATTTTTATGGTAGCGCATTGGCCCCTTGGGTTATTCCCAAAGGGTTGGTTGTGGGGTATCCACAGGGCCACAGACAGCTTTCCTGGAGCCCAGGACTACAGTTTCCATGGGCCCCCAACACCCCAGCCACCACACCCCCAGTGTTGGCGGCCTTGCAAGACTCCCTCTCTCTCTCAGACCCCCATCTCTCCCTCTCCCACACACCTTGCTCTCCCACCCACCCCAGTGTTGGCAGCCTTGCAAGACCCCACCTCTATCTCTCCCACCCAGCTTTCTCTCCCCTCTCTCCCACACACATAATACCCCCCCTGCACATCACACATAATACACCCCCTGCACATCACACACATCACCACCCCTGCACATCACACACCTTACCACCCTCTGCATATCACACACATCACCACCCCATGCCCATCACACACATCACCCCACCCTTCACATCACACACACACATCACCCCCCTGCACATCACACACACACACATCACCCTCCCTGCACATCACACACACACACACACACAAATCACCCTCCCTGCACATCACACATAATACCCCCCCTGCACATCACACACATCACCACCCCCTCGCATCACACACCTTACCACCCTCTGCATATCACACACATCACCACCCCATGCTCATCACACACATCACCCCACCCTTCACATCACACAAACACACATCACCCCCCTGCACATCACACACACACACACATCACCCTCCCTGCACATCACACACACACCACCCTCCCTGCACATCACACACACACATCACCCGCCCTGCACATCACACATAATACTCCCCTACACATCACACACATAACCCCCTGCATATCACACACACATTACCCTCCCTGCACATCACACACACACATCACCCTCCCTGCACATCACACATCACCCTCCCTGCACATCACACAGACACACACACACTAGCACATCACAAACATACACTAACACATCACCCTCCCTGCACATCACACACATCACCCCGCTCTGCACATCACACACAATACTCCCCTGGACATTACACACACCCCCACCCCCCGCACATCACATCCCCTCGCACATCCTATCTCCCCTGCACACCACATCCCACCCCCTGCACACCACATCCCACCCCCTGCACATCACATCCCACCCCCTGCACATCACATCCCACCATCTGCACATCACATCCCACCCCCTGCACATCACATATTCCCCCTGCACATCAGGTGCCCCACCATTAGGCCACCGAACCTCCGGTACGGGGGCGGGAGCAGGGTCTACACAGGAGACCACAACAACAGTGGAGAGACCTGTTGCAGGGGGGAAAGCTAGGGCCCGGCAGCCGGACGTGGAGCTGATGGCCCAGAGACAGCTAGGGCCCAGCCAGAGGTCAGGCCCAACTGCCAGCGCTGACCGGCATGCTCCCCGCAGCCTCCTGGCCCGGGACAATTGTCCTGGCTCTCCCCCCAACCCCCCCCCCCCCGTTGGCGGCCCTTGGTATCCATACATTAAAGAGGATGGGAGACTTTTCCGTAGAAAGGGTGGATGATTTAGATATAGATCTAGATAGCAGGGTAGTCCACCTTACCTCTAGGGGGAGCTTATGCATCTCTTTGGACTCCTATGCGGAGGTGCGGAGGCCACGTTGGTACTCCCAAAGACAAGAGAGATAGGATATCATCTGGAGAACAGGATATACTTGGGAACTGGAGACCGCAAGGTGGTAACTGGAGACCGCAAGGTCAGAACTGTCTGGGACCGCAGAGGGGAAGGTTGTGTCCTGGGCATCAGTCAGGCTGCCGGGACTAGGCCAGAGAATGCCCTATAGGCCCGAGTTAGGCCCTGGGCTACCCTAGCTGAGTACTATAGGGACGGCCATAGCTAAGGACTTTACCATTAGCTCGATTGCTAGCGGAGCAGGACGAACTACAGGGGAGGATTCCCTAAGGACGACCGCGTGGTTGTCAGACGTAAGGCGAGAAGGGACATTGTTGAGAGGCCCTGCATCGTGGGATCACGGATGCGGTTCTCCTTTCAGCATAAGAATTACCTGGTTAAACGAGAGTAACCAGGAAGGTACCCACGTGCACCATAAATACACAAGAGAGGGTAGTGTTGCCCTCACACCTACATTTGGGGATACCTTGCGGACACCTGGGGTCCTAAGGTGCCCAAGGGATTGGGTAATACTATAATATTGTATCTGTGGGGGAACCTGTGGTAAAGAGTTATTATTTATTAATAACTGTGGTTATTGATATGTGTAAACCAAGTACCATCTGCGGTTATAGTATTGGCAGATATACCCTGCTCAAGCGAATGAAGAGGGAATAATACCCCAAACAGTATAAGGGAAGGGTGGTGCTCACAGGGAATAAATGATAAACTAAGTGAGAGGAAAGATAGAATCCCTATATTGTGGCACTTAGAGAGTGCACCCAAATTAAAACTTAATATTTATTAATTAATCTTAAAATGAAGTTGTTTGGAGTAACCATAAATGCAGGACAAATTATTATTAAAAATAGTAAAAAACCAGAGAGGTTAGTACATAGGGGAATTATATATAAACCCTATTGTCGGTCTGTTGACCCTTTGATGGTTTGTAAGTGTTAGAGAAGTATCACACAGGTAAGTATGGTAAGGATACTGTTATATCACTGATCCCTTGTGGGAGTAGCCATAAACTTACATAGAGTATGAAAGGAGAGAATGATTGTAGCTATATAGATAGACACCTATGTCCAGGGCAGCCATAAATATAGCCCTAAGTCTATCTAGATAGCTAATCTCTAACTAAATATATTCGGACACAAACTTTTTATTAAAACAGACTGACACTAAAGTCTGGGTGCTCTTGCTGCCCACGAATGCAGTCTACGAAGCACCCAGACGGTACACAAGCCCTCACCACTCCGATGAGCTGACGTCACGTGATGGTCTGACGTCACCATCACGTGGTTACTCCAAACAACTTCATTTTAAGATGAATTAATAAATGTTAAGTTTTAATTTGGGTGCACTCTCTAAGTGCCACAATATAGGGATTCTATCTTTCCTCTCACTTAGACTGTGGTTATTGGCTGTATATCTACGCCGGGATCCCCACGGGTGGAGGCACTTCACCAGCCACCCCCAAGCTCCCTATGAGCAGAGGCTTAGGGCTTCTATAACCCTGCAGGTTAGCACCATAACGCTCGTTGTATGCAATTTCTCCCTTAGTGGGCGAGTGGGTGGGAAAGAGGTGTTCATACATACATATAGACATATATAAATACAGTATATCTGAGTCTGTATGTATATCTTTATTTGTATAGCACCATCCATGTACATAACACTTTACAACAGTAATACACATGATATAATAATAGGAATAAGCAAGTGTGTTTGTGTGTGTGTATATATATGTGTGTAGTATTTTTTGGTATAATATTGTTTGATTATGATGTTATGATGTATGTGTTTTGTTTTTTTCTATTTGTAGCCAGGCCTACAGCCCTATTAGCCAGCTTTGGCAAATAGGGCTGTAATTCATCAGTGTAGAATGTGTTTGTGTTGGGTGGGTAATGGGGGGGGGGGGAGGAGGTGATGGGTGTAATTGCCCTGTAGCATGACTGGAGAGGGATAGAGTGCTGGTGCTATGCATTGCTAGCCTCAGGCATCAAAGGGGTTCATTTATTTTGTACCATAGGGCTTGTAACAAATCTTATTACATGACCCTATGGTAAAGCAGTGTAATGTCTCCACTCTCTGTCCTCAATCCCAACCACCACCATTGTATTATTACCGGTAATGAATACTTATTTATTAACAGTCAATTATCACAAATTCTTACTGCAATCTTAGAGAGAGAAGCCATGTGTGTGAGATATAACTACTCTTCCCTTTTAATCAAGTGCAATATTTTAGCTGAATTTTGTGAATCCCGCCCGCATTTAAATTCCATCATTTGGAATTGACTGAAGACTCAATTCTAAATATTTTCTTTATAAAGAACAAGGGAAAAAAAGGAGATTCATAATTTACCTGTCGATAAAGTTTTTCAAACATTGATATCACGAAAGCGATGATAAAACCTCCCCAAATAATTTCGTTACCAGGGAAATATACTTAAAGTTTAACACAAGGGTTTTAAAGTACTTACAGCTTTCTAATTATATTTTTTTGAAGTGCCTGTCAGCAAGACTTAATCCATTAATCGTATAAGTACCACAGGTTTAGTTTAGGCCTGGATACAAAATGTAATGGAAAAAAAGAAGAAATATTAAAAATACTAAAAGATATATTTTTAACTTACCATTCATTCCCTTTCATATTGATACTGGAAAATAGCACAGATGACAAACAGCAAAGGCATTCATGACCCCTCCGGAGACCAAATTCAGTGATTGGCTTATTAATTAGATGTGCTTTGTTCTGTATCTTGTAGACATATGAAAATCCATTTAAAACATATTGCTGACCTTTCTGTTGGTCCCAAAACATGGAGATCCATTTATCTCAATGGTATCACTACGTGATCTTGCTGGGTAGCAGATGCTATACATTTGAAAGATGAGCAGCTGTTCAACTGGCGGATGATGCTCTGTGAATAGATATTGTTGAACTCCTTTACAATATCAACCATCACCAGGCAGAAGCTGCAAATAACTGTGTGAAGTAGGACATATACATAGATTATTTGACATGCTCTTCAAATGTTAACCTGTAATTATATTATTTTTTATTTATTTTTATTTCACAACATGCATTATTGTCAGGCTATTCAAAGTATCTGTTATTAGACTTAGTAAACTTTGCCTCCATTAATTAATAATTGTAAATACATCTTATGGTTCCTCCAGTTTACATGACCTTATTAAATAACAAAACCCAAATGCCTAATGCATTAAATATGCATTAAATATGCACAGGGAAAGCAGCAACAACCACTTACTGTATACTGTACACCCTGGAGAAAGTTTCAATAGTCTTTTAATTGTAACAATTTATTATATATCACATGTATCTTGGTTTTACAAATGTCATAGAAAGAAGCTAAGCTCCATTGGTATCCTTTCTCTATACAACCGTTTTGTACAAACAAAGGTTTTTCTTACTAACTCAACTCTAATTACATAAGGATTTAAGCTAGAAACAGACACATTTCCTAATGTACTATGCCAACTCCCAGACCAGCTTCCAAAATACCATTCAATTTATTGTGCAGCAGGCATTCCAGGAAGATCCCAGGTCAAGAAATACAGTACCAACTAACTGCACTATTAAGGTCAAGATGGTTACCAACAATAACAGCAAATTAATAAGAGAATCCCATGTTTTATAGCAATATTATCATTATTTATTGGCTTTCTTTAAGATGAGAAGGTATTGGTAATAAAGGAAGCACACAGGAGACTTTGGTTGAGTTAAATTAACTTCTGCTGTATTAAGGCATCAGAGCAGGTATATACATATAGTAACGTTTCAGGACTATCACGTCCTTTGTCTCCTGTGTGCTTCCTCTATTACAAATAATTCTCATGTCCATGTGGATCCAGTTTTGAGATGCCGGCAACAACAGAGGGTGAGCACCAAAGAGCAAAATATTGTTCACTTTTTTCTTTAAAGCAACGGTGTGCCATTTTTTTCACTCCCACTTGTCGGCTTTCTTTAAGAGGAAATTTGTTATAGATACACAGAATTTGAGGGCAGATAAGAACCAGTTGGCTTATCTAGTCTGAGCATTTTCCTATCTGCTGTAAAACCTAAGACCTTATTTGATCCTTGACTTTCCTTCATAGTTAAGATAGCCTTATGTCTTCCCCAAACATGGTTTTAATTCCTTTTTTAATTCCCTCCCTCTATTGACTCCTGCCACCTCTTTTGGGAGGCTATTCCACCAATCAACACCTTAGCCAGCTGATAGCTTACCACCACAACCTTCTTGGTCTGTATTCAGAGCATATTATTGTTACACCTTGTCACAAAAGGTTTTAACCTAGCCACATGTGCCTGGATCTGGAAAGTAAGTTCTGCTGATGCTTTCTAGCCTATCTCATTGCTGCCCATGTGTAGTAGTGTAACACTTGGGTTCTCCGTACCATGCCTCTGCTTTGGTCATTGTTGGCTGCAGCTTATTTCACCATATACCTCTTGTGTGTTAAACTTCACTGTTGACCGTACGGTCTGCCGCGTGCTCAGCTCAGCACGCGATCGAGAAGCTTACTATCCATATCCTCAGTAGCCTAAATGTATTATGTCCCTTTAAAACTAGGGAGTCCTCTTGTTCCTTTTATTTGGAGGGGGGGGGGTATTTCGTGTTCATTAAATATGGTAGGTTTTATTTATAAAATATTTTACATGGGGGGGGGGGGGGAATACACTGAGATTTACCTCTCATTTTCAAGTACATCCGGGGCATAAAGTAAAGTTGTAACATTACAAGCTACAGTTATAAACATGTTTAAAATAGGAAACAGCCGAAGTCTTGAAGGAATTTAGACAGAAAGCTGATTTGAGGGACTCCAGTAAATTGTACCAGCAAGTGTGGTGTTTGGTATGAGATGTAAGAGCGACCAGATTCTTTCTTGAGCCTTGGGACTATAAGCATGTATCTGGAGGCGGATCTAAGGAGATAAGTGCTGTGTACAGTAGGGTTGGGAAGCATGCTCAGATAATTGGTTAAATTGTTCAGAAAGAATTTGAAGGTAAGACAGGAAAGATGTACATTGCTCAAGGGATAGACAACCTAGTTCAGTTAACATATCACAATGGTGAGTGTTAAAGTTACAGAATAAAACAAAATGGCATATTGAGTTGTAAAGAATATCAAGTGTGCGGTGTTGAATTTGGGGTGCTGTACCATACACTACATTCCCATAGTCAATCATTGGCATTAGCATCTGCTGTGCAATGCGCTTTCTGACCAGCGGAATTAAGCGGGGTGTATTTATACCCAGTTTTGGATAGATTTTGCATGTCAGTTTTTCAATATGCAAACCAAATGTTAAATTGGAGTCAAGCCACATACCCATATATTTAAAGCTAGTAACTGAGGCGATGGAGATGCGACATGCAGGGGGGGTGATGTGAGGGAGATGGGACATGCAGGGGGGGGGGTGGTGTGATGTGAGGGAGATGGGACATGCAAGGGGGTGGTGATGTGAGGGAGATGGGACATGCAGGGGGGGTGATGTGAAGGAGATGGGACATGCAGGGGGGGTGATGTGAGGGAGAGGGGACATGCGGGGGGGTGATGTGAGGGAGATGGGACATGTAGGGGGGGTGATGTGAGGAGATGGGACAGTGAGGGGGGGTGAGTGAGGGAGATGGGGACATGGCGGGGGGTGATGAGTGAGGGAGATGGGAAATGCAGGGGGGTGGGATGGGAGTGAGGGGAATGGGACATGCAGGGGGGGTGATGTGAGGGAGATGGGACATGCAGGGGGGTGATGTGAGGGGGATGGGACATGCAGGAGGGTGATGTGAGGGAGATGGGACATGCAGGGGGGTGATGTGAAGGAGATGGGACATGCAGGGGGGTGATGTGAGGGGGATGGGACATACAGGGGTGATGTGAGGGATGATGGACATGCAGGGGGGGGGTGTGGGTGATGTGGAGGGAGATGGGGAAATGAGGGGGGGGGATGTGAGGGGGATGGGACATGGCAGAGGGGGTGACTTGTGGAGGAATGGGACATGCAGGGGTGACTGGGGGGGGGTGATGTGAGGGAGATGGGACATGCAGGGGGGGGTGGGGTGATGATGTTGAGGGGGGATGGAATGCATGAGTGTTGGAGGGAGGGGAGCAGGGGGGTGATGGAGGAGAGATGGGACATGAAGGGGGGGTGAGGGGGAAGGGTGGACGTGATGTGAGGGAGATGGGACATGCAAGAGGGGGGTGGTGGGATGATGATGTGAGGGAGATGGACATGCAGGGGGGGTGGTGGATGGGGGGGATGGGACAGGGCGTGCGGGGGATGTGAGGGAGATCGGGACTGCAGGGGGGTGATGTGAAGGAGATGGGAATGGCAGGGGGGTGAGTGATGGGAGATGGGACATCAGGGGGGGTGATGGGAGGGAAATGGGACATGCAGGGGGGTGGGATGTGAGGGAGATGGAACTGCAGGGGGGATGTGAGGGAGATGGGAATGCAGAGGGGGTGATGTGAAGGAGTGGGACATGCAGGGGGGGGGGGGGTGAGTGGAGGGAGATGTGGGACATGCAGGGGGGGGTGATGGGGTTGATGTGAGGGAGATGGGACATGCAGGGGGGGTGATGTGGGAGATGGGACATGCAGGGGGGGTGATGTGAGGAGATGGGACATGCAGGGGTGGTGATGTGAGGGGGGGTGGGGACAATTGAAGGGGGGGTGAGGGTGGGGTGATGGAGGGAGATGGGACATGCAGGGGGGGTGTGGGGAGATGGGACATGCAGGGGGGTGATGTGAGGAGATAGATGGCATTGCAGGGGGTGAGTGGAGGGAGGATGGGACATGCAGGGGGGGGTGATGTGAGGGGGATGGGACATGCAGGTGGGTGATGTGAGGGAGATGGGACATGCAGGGGGGGGGATGTGAGGGAGATGGGACATGCAGGGGGGTGGGGTGATGTGAGGGAGATGGACATGCAGGGGGGGGGTGGGTGAGGGAGATGGGACATGCAGGTGGGTGATGTGAGGGAGATGGGACATGCAGGGGGGGGGGGTGATGTGAGGGAGAGATGGGACATGCAAGGGGGTGGTGAGTGAGGGGAGATGGGACATGCAGGGGGGGGTGTGATGTGAAGGAGATGGGACATGCAGGGGGTGCGCGGTGTGATGTGAGGGAGATGGGACATGCAGAGGGGGTGATGTGAAGGAGATGGGACATGCAGGGGGTGGGGTGATGTGAGGGAGATGGGACATGCAGAGGGGGTGATGTGAAGGAGATGGGACATGCAGGGGGGGTGATGTGGTGATGTGAGGGAGGATGGGACATGCAGGGGGGTGATGTGATGGAGATGGGACTGAGGGTTGAGGGGGGGTGATGGAGGGAAGATAGGACATGCAGGGGGGGTGATGTGAGGGAGATGGGGACAGCGGGGGGTGTGTGGGAGATGGGAATGCAGGGGGGGGATGTGAGGGAGATGGGACATGCGCAGGGGGGGGGGAGAGATGTGAGGGAGATGGGACATACAGAGGGGGACGTGATGTGTGGGACATGACAGGGGGGGGGGGATGGTGAGGGACATGCAGGGCAGGTGATGTGAGGGCATGAAGGTGGGGGGAGAGAGGAGGATGTGAGGGACGATGGGACGAGGGGGGGGAGTGTGTGGGACAGTGCAGGGGGGTGTGGTTTGTGATGTGAGGGACAGCAGGGGGTGGGTGATTGTGAGGGGGACATGCAGGGGGGGTGATGTGAGGGACATGCAGGGGGGCTGATGTGAGAGACATGCAGGGGGGGTGATGTGAGGGACATGCAGGCAGGGGTGATGTGAGGGACATGCAGGGGGGGGGTGATGTGTGAAGGCCATGCAGGGGGGATGGTAATGTAGGGGGAGATGCGTGGGGGGGGGGTTGATATGATGATGATGATGATGTTACCCGTGCGGCCCGATTAAAAAAAAATACAAATATGTATTGGGGGGGTCTTTTAAAAATGTATTGGGTGTCTTTTTTTTAAATGTATTGAGGCGGTGGGGGTCTTTTTAACATGTATTAAGGCGGTGGGGGTATTTTTAAAATGTATTGAGACAGTGGGGGTCTTTTAAAAATGTATTGCGGGGGTGGGGGCCTTTTAAAAATGTATTGGCGGGGTATTTTTATTATGTATTGCGGGGTGGGGTTACATGTATATAGAGGGGTGGGGTTTTTTGGTATGTATTTTGTGGGGGGGATTAAGTGATAGTGGGGTAATTGACGGAAGGCAGGAGCGAGTGAGAGGACAGGGGGGGGAGTGAATGAGGAAATGAAGGAGTAAGAGTGAGACGCAGGGGAGATAAATACATGTGAGGCAGGAGGGGGAGGAGAGTGGGTGAGACAGAGGAGAGAGAAATACATGGGTAGAGGGTGGGAAATAGAGGTGGATCGTGAGGGGTGATCCGGAACTTCATGGCGGATGGCATCGGATGCTGTTTGAGGCCTTCCTGGTACGTGAGCTTCCTGTTTCCCTGGGAGTCGGAGGGCCAGCGCTTCTAATGGTAAGTAAAATATTGCATGTTTGTAAATGTATTTTTTTTACAGGTTTTAAACATTGGATGTGTATTTTTATTTTTTGCACATTGACTGATAATGTATTAATCTGTACCACTTTAGGGTACAGATCAATACATTACTAGGACAATAATTTTTTGGCATTTCTTGCTTTGTATTCATGTTGATTTTTGCGACGTAAGTTTATTATGTGGATGGCATTGTTTGGTGTTTTGCTGCTTTATTTAAATAAAATGTTGGCGATTGATTGTCGAATTTAATTAATGATGTCTTGTGTTGGCTAATGCGTTTAATGGTTGTGTTTCAGATATTTTTTAATAATTCATTTCTTTGTAGGTTAATGTTTCAATTAATTCATTGCTGTTGTATTAATTAATTGGTTTGATTGGTTACTGTTACAATTAATTCTGAGTTGTTTTAATAATTAATTGGTTTGTTTGGTTACTGTTTGAAATAATTCCTTGTTGTTTTATTTATTGCTTTGATTGGTTAATGGTTTAATTAATTCATTGTTGATCTGGTTATTGCTTGTATTAATTGCATTAGCTGGCTAGTGTTTTTATTTAGTGAATTGTGTTTTTTGGAGTTTTGTAATGTTTTATTATTGTGTGTTTGGAGCATTAATGTATTTTGATTAAGATGCCCATTGAGTGCTATAGAGGCTTATCATGCCCATATTATTATATGGGTATGATGTACCACTATACTACTCAATGGGTACAGGGTGGGTATAATGGGTCCGGGGTGGGTGGTTAGGCCTCCCAGGTGGGTAGCGGGCCTGGGTGGGTTAACCCCTTAATTACTATAGTGATTATTAACCACTAAGGTGATTAAGGGGTTAGGGGCCATTAGATTGTATTTATTAAGTATGTATGCTTTTTCGGCAACGGAGGACAGGGACCTGCAGTATCGTGATGAGGACATCCATCATATTGCTGTGGTAAGTAGAACTGTATTTATTTACTTTATTTATGCTGGTTAATGTTGTGTTTAATAATGGGCAAATAATCTATTATCCATATCTGGATAATAGTTATGTTGCCCATTACTGTACTTTATGTGTTTGGTGGGGGGGGGGATTGATTAAAATGTAGGCCATGTTTTATTTTTGTACATACAGGGTTGGTACCTTAGGTCCGCGGGGACCTCTGGAGACCACCTGAGGACCCCCGGACGCCCACAGGGGACACCTGCGGAGAAGAACCGGGGGGCCCACAGCTGTGGGGGTGCTGCGGACCCGCAAGGACCACCCGAGGGCCCCCAGGTCCCTGTGAGAACCACCCGAGGGCCCTCAGACACCTGTGGGGATGACCCGGGGACCCCCAGAAACCCACAGGCCCACCCGTGGACCCCATTGTGGCCCACGGTGACCTGCGGGGACCACCTGGAGGCCCACGGCGCCTAGCAGGGACCACCCAGAGACCCCCAGACACCTGCGGGTACCCCCCTCTGGTGCACTGTGGTGCCTGCGGACACCTGTCGGGCCCACCGGGGACCCCCATCAATCTGGGGTATGAATCCTGTATGTTAAAAAATAAATCATGGTTTTACATTATGGGGGGCACGGGGGGTGGGTGGTGTATGAATGCATAGTCTCACAATGAATATATTATTGTATCTTATCTACACGTATACCAAATCTAATTTTGTTAGGTTCTGATTCATTAGTTAAATCCTATACTTTCCTGTTGTACTTTTTTTCAACCGCTGTTTCATAGTTTAAGATGGCATGAAAGCCAAACTGGAAACAAAAAAACACAATAAGAGATATCACACAATACATTATCAAATGTTGTAACAGAAAGAATGTAGCAGAAATTAGAAAGCTGTGTTCTTCATACTGCAGACATAATTATATAGTTATATAAAAATAAGGAAAGGTAATAGAACATTTCCTTGATTTTTTATATAGTTGTAATGCTTGTTAATCAAACTTATCTTCATGCAGACTGTGAAACAAGTGCATTTTAATAATTGACACTGCTTGTTTGAGGCTTCCAAATATAAGTCAAAATAATCTTCCTAAAAAAAAAACATGTGTATGTAATGTATTATAACATCTGAGCATAAAGTGGTACATTTGAAATATATCCCACTGTTAATTATTTTTATGGATTATTTAGATGTCTTCGTTTTCTAAATCTAAAAGTAATGCTTCATTGCAATTTCACACCCTCAGACACATCATCTATATATCCTTTCCTGAAAATGTATGGTACTTTGTATGAATTAGTGGCAAATTTTCCGATCCATGCAGTGCATTTGCATGAACATGGAACAAAGAGTGACCTATTTATTAAACTAATGAATTGTTTATATTAGAATGAGTTGCTCAGTGAGTAAAGGTGCTGACTGTAAACAATGATACCAAGTTTGAATTAGATACCTGGTTCAATTCCTGGTGTCAACTCCTTGTGACTTTATCTACTGTGTCTCAGGCACCAAAATCATAGATTGTAAACTCATCTGGGCAGGGACAGTGTCTCTAAAAATCCTATGTGCTGTGCACTGCATGCAATATTGTAATTGTCAAGCACTTTGAGTCCCATTGGGACAAAAGCACTGTATGAAATAAAATTATTATATGTACAGACAAACACTGCAGCAGCTTAGTCCTATGAGAGACAAGGGAAGGATAGGGTGTGATCACAAAACCATACTAATTGTGTAGTTTAATAATAAATGAGGTAATCGAATTGTGGGTGCAAACTGTGAACTGACTAGTGAATCAGAAAAGGGGGGGGGAAGGGAAACACAAAATGATTGTGCCCCTAAAAGAATTCACTAAACTGCACACCACAGGTGTAAAATGTAACTTTTAATAAATTGACTTAAAACATATATTACCAAAGGTGGGTGTAACGTGAGTTAAAAATAAATTAAATCAAATAATAAATATATATCTCGTGCATCTATGTCTTCTAGTGTATATAATAGTAATATCCCAGTTTACCAGCTATTGATGGTGGGATTACAGGCATATGATGCAATAGGTCAGGGTATTAGCCCCTCTGTATCAGCTGTTAGATCAGATGGTAACTATATAATAGTCAGCGAGATCAATGGAAGGTAATAGAAAGAAATAGAGAAATATCCAAACCTCCTAAAATGAACATATAATTAAATAATTCCGTAATTGGATCTGTCACTTAAGGTGCATAACCTGTGAATGTGCAATGTTGTCAGTCTCCTACTTGGAGCTGTTTTTAATGTAGTTTTGTTAGGTTCCTGTCTCAGTATGTTTAGATCACAGAACTTGGCGAATTTAGTCTAGTTTGTGCAGTCAGCGGGCACTGTGGCCATTCCTCCTACCCCCATGTGTATGTATATGCTGTGTACTCATCAACACTAGGGCTGTGAGTGCTAGTCTGTCAGGGCGTGCTCACCACAAACGAGATGGGACCGCGGTGCTGAGGTGGGATAGGATATAACGCCACCCACAGCCACGAGGGCACGTCTTGAGAGTAGAGTAGTCGAGGAGTCCGGATCGGGGCAGGAGAGGTACGGATGGTAGAGGGTGCTGTATGCAAAGTCCGGGGTAGAGATAAGGACGTAATCTTTTACCGTTTGCCAGGATCGGGATTCCAGAGGTGCGGAGAGTCGTTAGCCGTATGCCGAGTTCGGGATGCCAGAGGTGCGGGTAGACATAGCGGAAGCCGGTTCGGTACACGAGGAGGACTGCAAAAACAAAACAGGACAAGACAGGACTATGGAGGCAGAGAGTGATGAGAACAACTGGTTCTATGCTCAGCCAACGAGTCAGTGACACTGTTAGGTATATATAGGAGAGCGGGTCCAATGGCAGCGCAGCAAGGTGGGGGTGTGTGGAAGGGCCAGGCTACGGCAGGGATAGGTCCAGCATGAGTCCCAGGGGAGGAGCCATAAAGCCCAGTAGTCAGACTGCATTGGATTGCAGAAATGGTTTGAGGTGCTGTGCCTTTAAGGGGTTGGTATGGCTCCGTGTGGCCGCGCCTCTGTGTAGCTGTGCTTGCGGCCGCGTGACCGAGCATAGCCGCCGGACCGAGAGTAGAAGGGGAGTTTTGGCGTGCGCGCCCACGTGGAGTAGTGATCGGCGTTCCGGAGAGAGGCTGCCTGCGTGCCGCGGGAGGACCCGTCGGAGCTGCCGGTGAGTGAGGAGCACGCCGAGGGCGGCGTGACTCCCAGACCCTTACATAGTCCCTGTATTCACAGGTTATGCACCTTAAGTGACAGATCCAATTACGGAATTATTTAATTATATGTTCATTTTAGGAGGTTTGGATATTTCTCTATTTCTTTCTATTACCTTCCATTGGTCTCGCTGACTATCATATAGTTACCATCTGATCTAACAGCTGATACAGAGGGGCTAATACCCTGACCTATTTGTTTCACTTTTTGCACCATTTACAGCCATAAGATTGTGTACACAAATGCAGACTTTTATATATCCTATTGTGATATATGTATCATGTAACTCCTCCTCTGCTCTATCTACAGTATAAATGCTTCTTATATTGCAAGTGAGAGACACCGGATATATTTGAAGCATAGTGCCCTGGTTCATTGACCCTAAGGCTAAGGCCCCGCTCCCAGAGTCAGCGCGCCCGCACTGCAGACAGGCGGTGCGCTGACATACACAGACCGCGATATGCGGTCTGTAGGGAGCGGGAGCCGGAGCGGGAGCCGGAGCGGGAGGTGGGCGGGAGTGGGAGGTTTTACAGGGAGGGGGGGCGTGGCTTGAGCGGAGGGACCCGCTACTCTCCCTCCCCCTCCCTCCACAGACTCGGGCTGGAGCTGCTGAGGGTAAGTAAAACACACACACACACACACACAGGCACTCATATATACACACACACACACACACACATACACACACACACAGACAGAGGCAGGCACTCACGCACTCATACACACACACACAGACAGAGGCAGGCACTCACGCACTCAGGCACACACACACACAAATCACACACAGACAGGCACGCACCACTCAGACACATACCACACACACAGACAGGCACGCACGCACTCAGACACACACACAGACAGGCACTCACCTGCTTTCACTCCACTCCTCCCCGCTCCCCGAAGCCTCTGCTCCTCCCGAAGCCTCCCCTCCCCATTGGTCACAGCCACACCACGTGATGCGTCAACGCTAGGGACACCATTTCTTGTGTCCCATAGCGGCTGACGCCACAGCGTGTAGTCAGCTGTGCGCCAGGGGGGACCGTGACCGGCTCGCGAGGATTCCCCTGCTGGTGGGGAACTCGCGACATGGCCGTCCGCGCCAACGAGCGCAGCGGGACCGAGGCCTAAGGAACACAAGATAAAAATGCCTCTAAAATTTGGCTCCAGAATAACCCTGACAAATAGGCTTGTGTGAATATTTATTTAATTTTACCAATGGACAAGTGATTAGACAGTTTGACCCATAATGCAGAAAATCTAATCTATCAAAACAGTATTAAATCTCAGATATACATTTAAAAAACAGTATTTACTTACTCAATCCTATCTGAGAGGCAGTTGATTCGACAGTTTCAATTCTTGACCTGCTGGAACTGGAAACATGTAGATTTTAGGACTGGACAATATATAATTGTACAGTAAGTGTTTATAAACACAAAGATTAT